>CABHPQ010116054.1:5390-18376 GCA_902168405.1 Peromyscus aztecus
GTCAGAATTAGAAAAAATAACACAGACATGTATAGTATATTAGAATATAAAATAAAAAGTTGAATTTTTTTAAAAGATCTTTTCCTCAAAGACCAACAAGAATATTATACAGCAAAAGTATTAGTAAGAATAAAATTTTGGTAAAAAAATATTCTGTTGAATGTTTAGTACATGATAATGAGACATTTAATTTATCCAGAAAATGTAAAACAATAAATTTGAACTCTTTCAAAGAGGATAGACAAAACTACAAAACAGACAGACACATCCACATATAAGGTCTCAACAAGCCACCCTCTGTAATTATGAGAAACAAGAACAAAACTGCTAGTGATTTCTTAGATGACTAATATATCAATTTCCAAATGTTTTGTTCTCACGACTATATTACACTCTTAAGCATATTGGGACTCATAGTACATCTGTATTCCTTGTGTTAAAAATTGAAAATTTAAAAAATTAAATTATGTGTACAGTTTTTAAAAAATAATACAAACCTATTATATCTTACCATAAACAACTAGATTTAGGACAATAACTATTTTTGGAAAAATAAAATCAGTGTGAGAAGAGGCATTGTTTTTCAAACTTTATCCCTGGATTTGAAGAAATGATTCTCTTCAATCCCAAGTATTGCTTTCTCTATTCTGTTTAGTGTTGGGCTGCTACTTTCATATATGCACCTGCATCTAATTTATTGAAATAGGGTACTTTTTTAATTGTATGAAAATAATATACAACATCACACAGACAGCTTCAATGCAGGAAAGTGTTTTTATAAATACTTCAGATAATTGTGAGAGGATTGGCATTGTATGAAAACTCAGCAAGAGACAGGTTTCTTTTTACTTGTGATGTAGAATCTGAAACAATAGCTCAGATTTTTTTCATTTCTTGTCACATTAATATCCAATGAAATACATAGGCAAATTACTGAAACTTGATTTGGAAATACAAAGCATAAGTCACTGGGAAAATATTGATTCACCAATTATACAGACCTTCCAAAGTTGATTATTTCATTATACAATATGAAAATATCATGCGTGCTAACAGCCCCTGCTAATATTAACAAAAAAGTCTTTTAAAATTTCAGAAGATATGACTGATATGTAAAGTTGAATTATATTGCAAAATAAAATAAAATAAATTCAAAAAAATTTTCAGAAGATATCAAACTTTAAGGGATAGATATAGTTTTTCAAAATCCCAATATTTTGAAGAAAGTTTAAATTGTGTCACTGGCATGAAACATCATCTGTTCTTGTTACCTGACTTGAGCTCAACACAATTAATTTTGACAAAATATCTAACTATACACAATTCTGAGCATCTCGGGTGTGTCCAATAGTCGTTATTTCAAGCAGTAAGTCTGATAGATAATGCAATAGAGTAAACCACTTAGTTGTAGTCTTCAAAATTATTCACAGTACTCTAAAATCTTTTCATTTTCATAAAAAATTGAAATTTAGCTTATCAGTCTCCAAGTAAAATATCTTATTTTTAAAAAGCATAATTGGATTGAATCTATAAATCAATTAAGTAAATACTAAAGTCTAAACAATACTATGGTTTGCAATCCGTAAACATATCCATATGTACAGAGATATTTAATATTTACTTGTTACTTAAATTCTATTTTACAGTCTATCTTTTGTAGAAACAACTCTGGGCATTTAATTTCTTTGACTGCTATTGTAAACAGTGTTGACTTTAAAATGTTATTTCCAATTGCTTGTTGGTGGTATATATAAATAAATTCACCTAAAATTTTACATCTTTATTCTTTGCTCAGACACCTGGCTAAGTCCACTTGACATTTCTATGAGCATGTTAAGAATTACTTCCATTTTCCATATATTCTCCATGATGTCACTTATAAGTCGTGACAGATTCATTTGATCCTTCCTATCTTAAATCTTTATTATCTTGATGGGGTGTGCAAAGTATTGTTCAGTGAAAGTGGTGGTAGAAGACATTTTTCTCTTCTTTTCTGAGTGGAAAGGATTAGTATTTCAGCTTTAAGAGTGATGTTTGTGTGCTGAGCTGGGGCTCCAGTGGTGGAAGGCTTGCCTGGCATGTATAAGGCCCTAGCACAGGGAAACAAAAGAAATAAAGGTTGTGTGTTAGTTCAGGCCTTTTAGAAATATCTTTCATTAGATTCCGGGAGTTCCCTTTTATTCTATATTAGCTGTGACTTTTCATAATAGGTATGAATTTCCTTGAATCATTTTATCTGTGTCTAGGGTGATGATTATTGGTTTTATTTCCTCTTTTATTCTTAGTATAGTAGAATATATGTTTTTGAATTGTAATTAACCTTGAATTGCTTAAGTAGAAAATTATTACCAATCCATTTGGTAATGAATTTTTCATTTCTATATCGTTGGATTCATTTTAAATTTAATTAACCTTTTTTAGCAATTGTCCAGAGAGATTTTACTTTGTCATTGTGTTTTCTTTGGTGGCCAGTTTTGGTGTGAAGATCTTATATATATGATGTAAAATATATATAAGTGAATCTGAAACTATCTCTATATCTTTTTAAGTTTTTGGAAGATTTTTATTGTATCACTTTTGTTTAAAACAAATAATTTAGTCATGTAGCATTCTGTACGTGTGTGTGTGTGTGTGTGTGTGTGTGTGTGTGTGTGATCTTAATTTTTTATTTAATTACTTCAAAATGAATAGGAATATTATTTTGTTTTTCATATTATTTTGGTACATAGTAATTTTCAAAGAACTTCGTATTTTACCTAATATTTCTAATGTGTGGCACAAAGCAGCATTCAAAAATCTTTTATCATCCTTTTAATATCTACCTAATATATATCATCCTTTTAATGTCTACATAATATGTAACTGTTTTCTTTTACTTAGAATGGCTGTCTCTTTTCTTTTTAATTTTACTAATGCTATATAAGTTTTACTGAATTTCTCCAAGAAGCAAATTTACTCATGAACTTTCTCTTTTACCTCCCATTTCCGTGTCACTGATATATATTCTCTATGCACCTTGGACTTTATTCACCTTTTGACAGAAAGTTCATTCATTCGGTGACTCTTCTTTGGGTTTGGTTTCCTCTCCAATCTCTACTTTTAAATGAAAATCAGTTTATTCATTTGAGATCTTTTAAAATATGAACATTACAACTGTATTTTTTCTCCTAAGCACTGCTTTTTTGTTTCTCATAGCTTTGTTATCACATGTCATCATTTTCTTTATCTCAATGTATTTTTAATATCTTATGGTTTCTACTTTGATTCACTATTATAGGATCAAGTTGCCTAATTCCCAACTAATTCCCATATATGCAAATTTTCCAAATTATCTTTCCATTAATGAGTTCTCCTTTTATTCCATCAATATTGGGAAGTATACTTTGCTACTTTCAATCCTTTTAAGCTAATTGAGAATTGTTTCCTGACTGTTTAGATTTCCATTTGGAATAATGTACAGTCTATTTGGAAACTGTTGTGGGTGCACTTAAGAAGAATGTATATTCTGCTGTTGTTGTGTGGAACACTCTATAGATATCTATTAGGTCTGTCTATAGTATAGCATACATCAAATCCTGTAGTTCCCTGTTAATTTTCTGTTTATTCAACCTGTCAGTGAGTTACGTAGTAGAGTCTCAATAATGTTTTGGAATTATCTACTCTGCTTTAAATTATGTTAATTATTTTTATGTATTTTTATATTTTTCCATTGGATTACTATTTGTCCACCGTCAATATGTCATCTTGACTGCCATTTTCATTACTTTAGCATCTGTTTACTTGAAACTATTTCATTGTGAAGGCTACTGTACTTTTATTTCAGCTCACAGTTTGGGGAGAAATTATTTAATCTTCTTGAGATGTCTGTGTCTGTGATGAGCTGCTTCTGGTTCTGCTTTTGAGATTCTTGCATGGTCTTTGTAATTTGACTTTTTAGCCTCTTCACTTTATTCTTTCTTTTTATTTTATTTAAATAACATTTTCTTTTTATTTATCTTACATACTGACCACAGTTTCCCTCCTCTCCTCTGGTTCCCTCCCCCCCCACCACCTCCCATCTACTCCCCTCCCCATCCGCTCTTCCTCTGTCTCCATTCAGAAAGGGGCAGGCCTGCCATGGACATTTTATTATGCTATCTCTATATATGATCATTTTAAACTTTATTTTACTTGGAGTTCATGGTGTTTGTTGGATATATAGAAAATTAGTTCTGTTCAAATTATTTAAACAATTGGCCATTACTTCTTCAAATGTTCTTTCGGATCCTTTTGTACCTACTTCTTTTTGGAACACCAATTTTGTATGTATTGGTATACTTGAGGGTATCTCACATGTGTCTAAGAATCTCTTGAGTTTTCTTCATTCTTATTTTTACTCTTCAGAATGCATTATCACAGTTGGTGTCTCTCTGTCTCTGTCTCTCTCCATATTTGCTGTTTATGTCTTTTTGACATACCTAATCAACTATTGAGTCTCTAATTAAATTTTCATATCAATGACTGTGTCAACATTTTTACATACTTTCCTTCTATTCTCTCCATTTTACTTTCAACTATAATACAACCAACAATGTTTAAGTTCAGTATATGAACAAGATTTGTATCATTTGTCTTTCTGTGCTTGGCTTATTTCATTAAGCACAGTAATCTCCAGTCTTATCTAATTTGTTGCAAATGCCAAGACTGCATCCCTGTATTGTACCATCATGTACATACATTAAATTTTCTGTAAGCACTCATCAGTTCATGTGCATGTGTTGTTTCTATTTCTTGGCTATTATGAGCAGTGTTGCAAAGAATGTGGAAATGCAATTCTTTGATATACTCATTTAATATTATTCAAAATATAATCAGTAATGGTATTGCTACATCATATTTTTGCTACATCATATTTTTAATTTTAATTTCCTGAGGAAAATTCAATACTTTTCTCCATAATGACTATACTAATTTACACTCTCAATAACTACATGTAAGGGTTCCCATTTCTCCACCCCTTTCATCACCATTTACTATCTTTTTTTCTTTTCTTCTTAGAATCCTCCAAACTCTATCTCATTGTGACTTTTATTTGCATTTTTCTTATGATTACTGATGATGAGTAGGTTCTGAAATATCTGATTGTTTATTTACAATTCCGTTGAGAAATTTTTTTCATTGGTGGTTTTTAGGTTGCTAACGCTCCTATGGAGTTGTTTGAATTCCTTGTACATTCTGGTTATTAGCCTCTTATCAGATGTACAGTTTGAAAGTAATTTCTTGAATTCTCTAAGTTTTCTCCTAACTCTGTTGACTCTTTCCTATGCTGTGCAGATTTTTTAAAATAAAATTTGATATAAACCCATTTGAATATTCCCACTTTTGTTTCTCATACTTTAGCATCTCCTCCAAAAGTCTTCCTCAATACAATATTCTGAAATATTCTCCTGTTTTCTTTACATAGTTTCGTGTGTAGTGTTTAACTCTTTAATCTACTTTGGTCGATTTTTACACATGGCAATAGAGAGCTCGTTTCACACTTCTGCAAATAGACCAAACTATACAACTGTTCAGTCCCATGCAGGCCCCCTGGTTGTTGGTTCAGTCCTTGAGTGTTCTTGTGAGTCCAGTTAGTTGTTTCTGTAGGTTTTCTTGTGATGTCCTTGACCCCTCTGGTCCCTATAAAACTTCCTCCCTTTCTTCAGCAAGATTCCCAGATTTCAGACTGTTTAGCTGTGGGTCTCTGTATTTGTTTCCACCAGTTACTGGATGAGGGCTCTCTAATGACAATTGGGATAGTTACCAATCTGATCAAAGGAGGTGTCTAGTTTAGGCTACGTATCCACTATTGCTAGGAGTCTTAGCTGGGACCATCCTTGTAGATTCGTGGGAGTTTTTCTTGCACCAGGTTTCTATCTGACCCCAAAATGCCCCCCCTTTCCAGTCATCTCTTTCAGTATTCTCCTCCTCCATCCACCCCTCAACCTGATCCCTCAAGTTCCCAGCCCCACCCACTCCCAGCCCACCCAGGAGATCTCTTCCCAGGGAAATCCACATGTCCCCTTTTGGGCCCTCCTTGTTTTCCTAGCCTCTTTGGGTCTGTAATTTAGCATGATTATCCTTTACTTACAGCTAATATCCACTAATGAGTGAATACATACCGTGTGTGTCTTTCTTGGTCTGGGTTATTTCACTCAGGATGATTTTTTCTAGTTCCATCCACCACATTTTCTTTATCCATTCTTTAGTTGAGGGTCATGTAGGTTGTTTCCAGGTTCTCACATTACAAATAAAACTGGTATGAACATAATATAGTTGATCAAGTGTCCTTATGGTATAATTGAGCATCCTTTGGATATATGCCCAAGAGTGGTATAACTGGGTCATGAGGTAGATTAATTCCTAATTTTCTGAGAAGCCACCACATTGATTTATAAAGTGGAGGAGAGTTCCCCTTACTCCACACCATCCCCAACATAAACTGTCATTTGTGTGTTGGAACTTAACCATTCTGACAGGTATAAGATGGTATCTCAGAGTCATTTTAATTTTTATTTCCCTGATAACTAAGGATTTTGAGCATTCTTCAAGTGTTTCTCTGCCACTTGAGATTCTCCTGTTGAAAAGAAACTAGACACCCCAAAAGCCCCAAATAATCTAATTATATAAACACTTATCAATGAGTTTTATTTCTTCTATTGTTTTCTTCTTTTCCTTTAGAATCTCTCAGTTTAAAGAACATTCTTTACTAGTTCTTGTAAGATAAGTGTGATGATGATAAATATTCTCAGTTTTCCCTCTTCTAATTTTACCTATATCTCTCCTTAATCTCCTTTAAAATTTTTTTATCATATTTATTAATTTGTGTGTATTATGTGAGTATGTACTTTCTACTGCATTGTGTGGAAATCAGAGGATAACTTGTGGTAGTCAGTTCTCCCCGTTCAGCTATGTGTGTCCTAGATATTGAACTTTCATCATCAAACTTGGTGACATCACCTTTAGCCAACTTGCCACTCTATGAGATTGAGCATTTCTCTTTGATTACAAAAAAATATTTTAGGAAGAGCAATCAGATATCTCTGATAGACTCCTGATTCATTCACCTGTATTAAAGTTCTTTGGTTTTACTTAAAACAAATATGTCACCTAAAAGTAAACGTAAAATTGCCTTTATTGTGACTTATGAGATAAACCTCCTTTTCCATTTCTACTAATATTAAAGTTTTCTACTTCTCTTAATTCTGATATATCTATTAGTGGTTCTGTTGATTTATGTGACTTAGGGTTGATTGAATTCCTAGATTTGTAGATTATTGGATTTTTTAATAAATTTGAGAATTTTTCAGCCATTATTTTAAAAATATTGGTTCTGTTCCTTTCTTTCCTTCCTCACTTCTTGGTATTTCGTGTGTGTGTGTGTGTGTGTGTGTGTGTGTGTGTGTGTGTGTGTGTGTGCGTGTGTGTGCATTTTAATTCACTTTCTGTTGGCTAAGCTGGTCTATTGAGGAGTTTTCATCATATTGGTTCAACATTTCCACACTATATTGTAAATAAGTCAGTTTCTCTGAGAAGAGATTTAAAACTATTAACTTTATTGTCAATTCTCTCCCAAGAAGTAGAGTTGGGAGGGATGGGGAGTCCTAGTGGGGTTTTCTGAATAATAAATGCACTGTAGTCTCTGAGTACGTGAGGAACAGTTAAGTTTTTGGCTTGCTTCTCTTGACATGGAACCACCGCTTTATGATCTGTGAAAATAGCAATTTAGGACTCTGTGCTTTCAGCAGTAGCATACACAAAATAGAGCTTCTATTGTCTGAGCGGGGCCTGAGCAGAATGTTGGCCCTGCACTCACTGTTGTCGCACTCACCCCACAGTTTCTGTGGCAGGATGAAAGCGCTGCTTTTCTGCCACTACTTGAAATGTATACTTCAGACTAAAAACTAGGAGCATGGGAAAGCCTTATGCACTGGCTGTGTTTTGTCAAGGGGCGATCTCCCATCTCATTGAGTTGAGAGGTGGGAAGAATAAAATGTAGATTATTTAGACACCATAGAATCTCACTGTTCATATCGAGTACTAGTGACTTTCCTGATTAAGTGTTCCTTTTTGTGCTTCATGCCCCCATGACTATTTCTAGAAACGTCTTCCTCGGTGATTAGGATGGAACCCAAGACATCTGGGTATGTTTAGGCAAGAGCTATATGATTGCTCTACACCCCATCCTCCATTGTTCTTTTGTAGTTTTTAGTAGTATTTCTGAGTAATAAGTTGGCTATTCTGTTCTATGAACATGATTATTGCCTTCAGTTAGTCTAATGTTTTTAAATATCTTAGATAAAGTCTTTATCTGATTAGTTCCATATCTAGGCTCTCTGGGGAAAAGGTTTTACTGGCTGTTTTATTTATTACGCATTGGCCATATGTTTTGTTTCTTTGGATTAGTATACTTAGTGACTTTTCTGGACTAATTGTACCAAGTATATATTCTTTATCAATGAAGTCCCTGTCTCATTAGTTTAGTGACTCACTGGTAATTAGATAAAGATTGCTTTCATGCCTGAAAACAATAAATCCATGCCCTTGCCAGAGTCTGTGTTATTGTTGGGACACATCGTCAGCAATCAGCTAGGGAGTTTACAGATCTCCTATGCACTGTACAGCCTGCTTTCACAGGGCCTCAGCGTCAGCCAGAACTGAGAGCTTAGGGCCACGTGGGATCTTTGCACATCACAGCCTTAGGAATGGTTGCATACTTAGACAGAGAAATCTAAATTATGAGAACTATGTTGGAGTTTCAGACATCCTTATGAACATAGTTATTCTTCAGTTTCTCCCCTCTTTCTGCTTGTTCCATCCACATGCAATTGTTAGCCATTGCCCTAGCCAGCCAAATCGTTAGAACAATTGCCAAAAATGTTTTCCAGAACTGTCCCTCAGAGAGAGCCTTTTAGAACTGGTTAAACTCCTAGGCTTATCCAACAAAGAAAAGCATTTAGTTGGTCTTCCAGAACAACACCAGACATGACAAATAGCTATATATTTGAGTTCCTGGATTTGAAAGATGTGCTCCATTTTTCTATCATTGTATCAAGACCAAAAGCTGTTGTTCAAGGCTGCCACTGATATGGGTAGCAGAGATGGTGAAAGCTTTGATTCTTGACAATAGCAAGACATTTTTCTTGAATCAATATTTCCTCTGTTGCTACTCTTTGATTGCTTTCCACAATCCTAGAGTGCTAATTCTATTTTCCTCCAGGTTTTCTGTTGATTTTACTGAGAGTAAAAAATTTGGAAGTCTAACTGTACTATTTTTATAGAAGTCACTTCCATTCTGTTTTTCCCCCAATAACCACCTTTGTCGTCGTCGTCTTCTTCTTCTTCCTCCTCCTCCTCCTCCTCCTCCTTCTTCTCCTTCCTCTTCCTGCTTTCCTTCTTCTCCTTCTCCTCCTCCTTCTTCATATCTTCCTCTTCATCCTGTTATCATCATTATTATTATTATCTAGATTCTTATTATTATGTAGAGGAGGCTAGGCCCAAACTCACAGAGATCCACCTGCATCTGCCTCCTGGTACTACCACACCAAGGTCAGTAAACTCTGGCATTGTCTTTTAGATACACCCCCTGCATTTAAATTGTTAAATGGGAAACAAAGTGTGCCTCCTTAATTGATCTCAATCATTAGTTATTTCCCATTCAGAAATAACTAAATTTGTAAAAGTGGAGTCACTTTAATCATCCCCATCATTTGAGTGTAATGTGTACATGCAGACACAGACAGGTAGACAGACAGACAGACACACACACACACACACACACACACACACACACACACACACACACACAGAAGGTCTTCCTGTATATCCCTGGCTAGGCTGAAATTCACTATGTAAACCAATCTTACTTTGAATTTGTGGTGTTTTCCCTGAGTCTGCTTCCTGAGCACTGAGATTCTAGACACGTACCACCTAGCCCAGCTGCTATATCACATTTAATCTTATATTCACATATTTATGTATTCTTCACTGTTTCTTGCTCATATCCTTTCTGTGTGTCCTCAGAGACTTCATTGAAGCATTTTTCTCGTACTGAAATCTACCAATATTTCTGTTTCGATTTAATAAAGATGCTTGAAACTCACCTTCAATTTTGAGAAATTGTTTCACAGGAAATAGATCTGTTGATCAACCATTTATTTTCTGTCCACTTTTTGGATTTGGGTGTCTTGGTGACTTCATATTTTCTGGTGATGTGGGCAAATAATATTTTTTCTCTTCATGCAATATGCCTTTTCTTACTAATGATTTCAAATTTTTATTACATCATCTTTCAAATATATCTTTGTAGTGTTGAGGTTTAATCTAAGGCCTCAAGTATGCCAGACAATTCATATACACATTATTTTATATTTTTAAATCAGAAAACTATTTGTCCTGGTGTGACAGTTTGTTTTTTGTGTTTGGAGTTCATTGCACTTTAGAGAAATCTATGCTGAGATTTTTTTTCAGCGATTTGTGAGAGTATTAACCTCCATTTTCTCAAATATGTTTGTTACTCCTTTTCCTCTCTGACTCTCCAGGAACACACACATTTTTCCATTGAATATTATTTCCTATATCTCAGCCTTTATTCTTTTTGTTTTTCATGATGTCATTATTCCCTAGGCATTGATGTTCCAGGCCTCTGAAATCTGCAATTTGGTCATGAAGTGGTTTTTCGAGTTGTTTTGAATATCATAAACACAAACATTTCTACTTGTTCTTTTTATTATTTCTCTTCTATTAACTTGCTTTCTTTCAAATGATATTGTTTTACTCTCACTCACACTAAAGTACTTACATTGAGATTTTTAAGTCAAGCCCTGTGATCAGTCCTAATCTATTTATATTAACTTTCTATTTTTAGTGCTTATGAATTCCATTTTCTACTTTTTTCAGTTGAATAATTTACTTGAAGAATTGAGTATTGTTACATACTGTAATATTCTAGAATTGGTTTCATTTTGAGAGGATTATTGTTTTTCTCTTCTGGGAAGCAGTTAATGATCAGTGCTCTAATTGAAAAATCTGTTCTCCTCACACTGTGGGGGAACTGAATCTTCCGCTCAGTTTTCTTGGTTTATAGATCCTTCTTTGTATCATGTCTTAGAATTCCCTCTGAACACATGTAGTTTTTAGAAATACATATTTATTTGAATATATTTATATATTTGGAAATATATCTATTTCAAATATATATATGAATTCTATGTGCATTTTAATGTTTAACACTTCAAATTTCAGTAATGCAGATAAACTTAAAAATAAAATGAGCATCAATAACCTATTGAACACAAGTATATGATCCAAAATCTGTTGATCTCACAAAGAGAGGCTAGATAGCTTGAGAGATAAAACATTGAGGAATATAAAAAGTGCATATTACCCCTATTGTATGTGGGGATATCAATGTGCTTTGGAGTATAAACGAATAATTATTGAATGATTTTTTGCACTTATAGGAAACAGTAGAGCATACAGCTGATCACACTGCATCAGAGTAATTACCTTCCTGTGCTATTATCTGTAGACAGTAGGTAGAGGTAGACTGTTGCACTTCACATTTGACAACTTGTTCTCTCTTAATTTTCCTCTTTGCATCTTACTACAGACTCATCATTAGCATTAAAATGTATAAATAATAAATTTCTGACTAATAAAAATTATGTCAATAGTTGTTTTTGCTGCTGTTTTGTTGTAGCCTTTATTTGGTATGTCATTTTTTATTCTTTTTAGTCTTTTAACCACAGAAACAGATTATTGATTTAACTAATTCTTTTCTGATATAAGCACTCATAGTTAAAATTCTCTCTAAACCTACTTTTTGCTATTACCACAAACTTTAAATGTTGTCTTTGATTTATTTGTCCAAAATGTCTTTCCAATTTCATGTCTTCTTTTTATTTATTTATTTATTTATTTATTTATTTATTTATTTATTTATTTATTTATTAGGTATACAGCATGTATGACTGCAGGCTAGAAGAGGGCATCAGATCTCGTTACAGATGGTTGTGAGTCACCATGTGGTTGCTGAGAATTGAACTCAGGACTTCTGAAAGAGCAGTCAGTGCTCTTAACCTATGAGCCATCTCTCCAGCCCCTCATGTCTTCTTTTCTTGCCAATGAGGTTTTAAGATGGCAATAATTTTTTCCATTCCCTTAAGGAGGATAGGGTATATCTCATTTACCATCAATTTCTAATTGAATTCTGCGACTACCAATAAGCACATAAAATCTATGTTCCAGTAGATGATTTATCTTGCTGATCATGTGAGCATTCATAAAAAATATGTTTTGTATATGTCTCTAAACATCTCATATCAAACTAAGTAAGGTGTTGTTCCTATTTCTCATATTATCTTAATTTTACTAATATGTACTGGTTGAAGAGGGCTAAGATTGTCAGTTATAGTCATAACTATTAGTTACGTTGGTTTCTTGATTGCATTCGTTCATTCTGCCACATTTTCTTTCAGGCATTTTGAGGTCCTCTTATTATGGATAAATATATTTAAGATTGTTGTGTATCATTCTTGAACATATTCATTATTTTGAACACCTTCTCTTGAGATATTCTTTCATATTACAATTTATACTGACTATCCATACAATATTGTCCATCATTTTTAATTTTCTACTTATATATGTCTTCATCATATTTAAAGTTTATCTTTTTTTTTTGGTTTTTTCGAGACAGGGTTTCTGTGTGTAGCTTTGCGCCTTTCCTGGAACTCACCCTGTAACCCAGGCTGGCCTTGAACTCGCAGAGATCCTCCTGGCTCTGCCTCTCGAGTGCTGGGATTAAAGGCGTGCGCCACCACTGCCCGGCAAAGTTTATCTTTTTAATACAGCTAATATTCTTATTTTCTTACCTTATTCTGAAAATTTCTGCCTTGCATCTGTACCATTTATGCACAAATTTATTATAATTTTGGTAACTGTGGTATAATTATTTATGACTTGAT
>CABHPQ010116054.1:25612-46010 GCA_902168405.1 Peromyscus aztecus
ACACACACACACACACACACACACACACACACACACACACACACACAGAAAGGGAGAGGGGAACAATTAGCCTCCTATACTCAGATACATGATAGTGGTCCTTGCCCCGCCCCCTATTGTCTCTTGACAACAAGGCTTTCCTTAGATTCCTTAGGAAGATAAAAAATCTATTACCAGATGTAAATTCAAGTACTCCAGAGCTGGGCTCTGAATAACATCAATGTACACCAGTCTTACAGCCACTGTAAGACACCTTCCCTAGGGACTTCAGGTGTCTCTCAGAAGGTCTCAAAGATTAAGGGAGCGTTTTCAGTGGAAAGTTGGACCTTCATATCCAGGTACAGCTACCTTTGAACCCATGCCTATAGAAGAATGACAAACTTCTTAGAGGAGTCACCAGCCTCGGGATCTCATTCCTGAAGTTCTGGGGAGCAGAGGAGGCAGGGACTGGAGATGGACTGCTTTACTTGCACCCTCTGATGCTCTTGCTAAAGGGTCCTGGGAAGATGTACCAATTTTCTTCCAGATTTTTCTCATGAAATGGCTGTCTTCCCTGGGACCATAGCAAAGTTCTGCATGATTCTACTCAAGTCCAAATTTTTGCTTCAAAAAGCACAGTTTGAAAGGTGTCTCCAAATTTCTATGCCCTTCTCTACTTCCATACTTGCATGTCTAGGTCTCAAGCTCTAGGGACTCCTCGTACATACCAGAAATTCAATGTCTGGAGAAAATACTTAACAACCATTTTCCAAACACTCCCCTTCTTATCTTCCCAGAGATTAAATACCAATCAATATTATCTATTTTTTTTTCCTTTTTGATCTTTCAGTCTAATACATTGCGGTTGACAAGGACTACTTACATCAACTAGTATGGCCTTAAGACATTAAGTTCCTCATAGTTCCTTATGTGGTGAGCACTTAGCTATTGTCTTGAGGGTACACTTTGACTTTCTCTTCCATTTCAAAATGTGGACATCCAGGAGCTCATAGTTCCACTAACCTATGATAGAATCTCACAGACATGTTTGAGTTTGTCAAGGCTTTAACTTCTTGAGGATGCAGAAAAGGACGGGTGAATATGAAAATTCCCTTGGCAAATTGCACCTATGTGTTGAGGGAACAAAACCTTTATGGTCTACCATAGTGAGTTCTGAAAGTTCCCAGAAGGTTTCAGCATAAGATCACTGTCAGCTCCCTTCCTTTCTGGTGATACTTCCTGTTGGGAATCCAGTTTATTTTCCTGTCTAATTGTCAATACCCATATGAATAAAAAATCTGCCTCTCTGTCTGTCTCTCTCTCTGTCTATCTCGCTATTGTCCTCTCCACCCCATCTCTTTTCCTTCCTCCTTTCCTTACTCCTTACCTCCCACCATCCCCTTTCCCTTTCTTCCCTCATCCCCACCCGTAGCCCCCTGTAATACCTTGAAGATATATCCTCAGCCTCATACTGTTTCTTGACCTTGAAACCATGTTGCTGATGCTCAAACACACACACACACACACACACACACACACACACACACACACACACACACGATCTTGCCAAAAAGAAAAAAGAAATCAATTTCTTCTGCTCACAGGTTAGTTTTTGCATAATGGTGAAACACAATCCAGTCAACCCCCACCCCCGGGCTATTGTAGACAATGTACATATCATTGTTATTGCACTTGAGTAACAGTATACTAAAAAATGAATGACTGAACTTAATGATATTACACAGGACAAATGTGAAGCTACTCCTTGGCTTAACAAATATTTATTGAGCACTTTCCACGAGCCAGGACAGTTCTAGGGCCTCCAAATAGAACAAAATGGACTCAGTCCACTCCTAGACATAAACGTATCTCCAATAGCTTGTCTCAGATGTGGAGATTCTATTCTGTTACAGCAGTTCACAGAAAGCCATCATTATAAATTGCACCAATATGTTCCATGAGCTGCCTGGCATGCCATGAATAGCTTTCAACAAACATGAAGTCTAAATGCCTTTTGGTAAAATGCTGATGAATTGACTGTGCTACTGTGCAAACCTGCTCAATCATTGCATATGCTGTAACGACTTCCCACCTTTTTGTTCCCCTAGGTGTTTCAGTTCCTATCCCTGTGATCGGACTGAGGGACGAGAGCAAAGTGTTCGTGAATAACACCACGTGCGTGCTCAACGACCCGAACTTCGTTCTCATCGGGTCCTTCGTGGCATTCTTCATCCCATTGACGATTATGGTGATCACCTACTTCTTAACGATCTACGTCCTACGCCGTCAAACTCTGATGTTACTTCGAGGTCACACCGAGGAGGACATGCCTGAAATCAGCTTGAACTTTCTGAAGTGCTGCTGCAAGAAGAATGCTGGTGATGAAGAGAACTCTGTGAACCCCAATCCAGATCAGAAGCCGCCACCTCGGAAGAAGAAAGGAAAGCGTCCTAGAGGCACCATGCAAGCTATCAACAATGAAAAGAAAGCTTCCAAAGTCCTTGGCATTGTATTCTTTGTCTTTCTGGTTATGTGGTGCCCGTTTTTCATCACTAATATCCTGTCTGTTCTTTGTGGGAAGGCCTGTAACCAAAAGCTGATGGAGAAGCTTCTCAATGTGTTTGTGTGGATTGGCTATGTGTGTTCGGGCATCAATCCTCTGGTGTACACTCTCTTCAACAAAGTGTACCGAAGGGCTTTCTCTAAATATTTGCGCTGCGATTATAAGCCAGACAAAAAGCCTCCTGTCAGACAGATTCCTAGGGTTGCTGCCACTGCTTTGTCTGGGAGGGAGCTCAATGTTAACATTTATCGGCATACCAATGAACGTGTGGCTAGGAAAGCTAATGACACTGAGCCCGGCATAGAGATGCAGGTGGAGAATTTAGAGTTGCCAGTCAATCCCTCCAATGTGGTCAGCGAGAGGATTAGCAGTGTGTAAGCAAGAGCAGCACCGCCTTCCTACAGGAAAGCTCTTGTAGGAAAGATTTCCCCCTTGATTTTCCTAAGGATCGTAACTAATGTAAATACTGCTGTGTGACAAAACAGTGTTTTGATAAACAGCTTTGCAAACCTGTACTTTACAATCATGCGTTAACAGTGAGATTTGGGGTTCTATATTTACTGTTTATGATAGATGGAGACTAAGTTATTTTGATTCCTTGGTGAATAATAGTGTTTGTGTTTCTCTCTCCCATCCTTCCTTATCCCCTTCCTTCCTTGCTCCTTCTTTGCTTTCTTCCTTCCTATCTCTGTTTCTTTTGTGAATGTGGAAATGTTGATGTTCATCTCAGGTGGCATTTGCAGGAGACCAGAATGATGCACGTGACTGTGGTGATATCTCAAACCACACCTAAATTGACAGATTCAGTGGCATCTTTTCCAGGTTAACAGTAAATATGTGCTTGAAATTCTCACTCTGCTCATCTACACACATGAACACAATAAGATAGGTTCTGCCCATTGTGAATAAGATCCATCAGTGAGTCAGAGACAGAACTGAACTTTCTTGTTACACATCGGGGTACAATTTGACATTGTCAGAATATTGTGTCAGTTTTTTGCTGCAATGTCTGTCCCCAAACATAGTGATGTTTTAACATAGCAGCTGGTTAACCAGGACTACAGAAGTGGAAGGATGCTAAAGAGATATACACACCAAACAGCTTTTTCACTTCTTAAGGACAATGTTCAAATTCTGATTATTATGATAAGCAAACTGGAATTAGTGTTTTCATTCTGGTCCTTAGTAAATACCTAATTCCACGACTAAACTGGGAAACGAGATCCCAGAGTTAATTCCCAATCCAGGATTCAACATCAATTGGATTTTGATCTCAGAATTCTGGAAATTCGTGTGCTACACACAAAGTGAAATTTGCATTTTGAGCCTTACTAAAATATTTTCTTAATTATGGTACCTCTATCTATAGGACCCAATCTGGCAGTCCATTTTTAAGTAAAACTAGTATGAGAAGGGTAAATAACCATGACCTTGGAAGTTTTACTTGATTAAGGACTACTGAATTAGGCCCTTAGAATGTGAAAAAATTAATTGAAAAAGACGCTTTTATTGAACTCTGGGAAGAAAAGAAATACAGAGTTTCCATTTGGATTTTAAACAAAATTTATCTCCTTTTCAGATCCTTCCAAACTCTCTAGTGCAGGAAAAGGCTGCAGCTAATTTGTGAATGTGGCAAGCTCTCCATTGTACTGCAATTATGTCCTCAAACTTTAAATCCTTGTTCCAATATAGTGTTGTGTTCCAATAAGTGTTGGCCATTGTTTCATTCGTGGGCCTGCTGCTCTCTAAGAATTAAGTACCATTTTAATGAAACTGAAAACCACAAGAAGTTTTCAAACCTTGCTTGTCAGATCATTAAGTCTATGCTGTGTGCCGAGTATGCACGTTCCCAGTAACTGTGTTTCCATGTGTGTCCATTTCACACAACTGTGGATAAATTTATGAAGAATTCATGATGCTATATCTTATGCCCGACAGTTACATGTACACCTTGGAGTGTGCCTCTTAGGATTTTGAAATTGCTGAAGGCAGAATCTGAACTTCAAAAACTCCTAGAGTGTGTTCTCAACACACAGCATAGATAAAATTCAACAGTCTGCCACAGGGGCAGTGGGAGAGCATCTGTATTTGAGGAAACTCAAACAGTCTCTATTTGATTTACAACACTGCCAAATGTCAGTCAATTGCTTGAGCATGCCCGAACATGACACGAAAGTCAAGTTTACCTGCCTGTTAGGTCAGTTGAACTGCATGTTAAAAAAAATTACCTGAAATTGAATGAGATGATCTACTTCTTACTGAAATGAAAAAAAAAATGTCTGAAGAAACACAGCATGCATTGAGCATGAGTTCTGCACATACAGATGGTGCTGTGCATGTATGCCATGTATGTTGCATGAATCCACTGACCTGTATCAATGAAAGGCAGAGGAGCTGGTACAGAAAGCGCTGGAGAAAACTCCTTCAGCAATCCATAAAAGACATTCAGATCTGAAGTATTGTATTAGAGAAAATTGGAAACATCTGATTTCTTTCTTAACTATCAGGGCAAGCTCATAGCACATGTTTTACAGAGAAATAAAGTATAATCCATGGAGTTCCAAAAGCACTAGCAATAAGTTGAGGGATAATAGGTTATAGCACATTTGTTAATAATTCTTATGTCATCAAGTAGTAGTACTTAATAGTACCCAACACAGCAATTATTCTCAACTTGTGTGCTATTCGTAAGTTCTGTGCGGTTTGGTATGAAACATATATATTCATTTGGAAATAAATCCTACAGTTCAATGTTAAATCTACAGACTTTTATAAATGTTTTAAAATGGTCCATGTAACAAATGTAAACGTGGTGAATTTACTGTCAAATCATTTTGATGTACTATTATATATGTATACTGTTTAAGACACGTGCAACGGACTGCCTTATATTATTTCCTGTAATTTTTCTCCTTTGTCAAATGGTAATTTTTGTGAATGGTTGCAAAGTGTTGTCTTATTCTTGATTCCTGTATGTTACCTTCTCCTGAGTTTTGTGAGACCCCCTCTTAATTTATTAAATTTATTAAATGTGGCCTAGTATGTCATGTGTTTTTCCCCCGTGCATCGTTTCAATATAAAAATCTACTCTATCAATTGAAAAAGTGAGGTGGGTAGGGAGGAGGGAAGATCTGGAAGGCCTCGGGGAAAGGGAAGAATGTGACCACAATATATTTAAATTTAAAAATTGTTTTAAATTCTAAAAATATAATTAAAAAGTAAATTGATTCTTTTAAGCTTATAAAGGCAAACACCCTCAGAAAATATCCCTTTCTGTGACTGACTGTGTCTGTGTACTAAAGGACAGGAGAAGAACAGCAGCTAAGAGGAGCAGCTGACAAAAACAGCATCAATCGTAACAACACATTCCTTGTAAGAGTGTATTTACATTGACAAATTATGTCGTCTACCTTTCCTGAGCAAGACAGTGGGGTGGAAAGGAGAAGGGGCTTACCTTCTCTCTGCAAGGATGATAAACAGCACGGTGGCGGCGCTGGTTACCGCGTGGAAAGGTCACGGTCATGACAGAACCCAGTATCAATATTCAGAGCTTTATCAGGAGGGAAAGTGGGGGGAGAGGGGAGCCAGGCCTGGAGAGAGAGAAAGATGGTGGGGGGGGAGGGAGCAGAGCAGAGAGCAGAGAGAGAAAGGATGGAGTCTGTATCCAGCTTTCAAGGCTCAGATTGTGTGACCACTGGTCTATACATAGTCGCCAGTACCCCCTGATGATGTAAGACACAAGACCCCAAGCTGTGCATGTGCAGGAGTGAGGGCAGGATCCTGACACTCTCCTTGATAGTTATCATCACTGTCATCTTTTCACCAGACACAATGCTCCCCAAGGACAGACAGGACCATCTATCTTTTTGTTTGCTTGTTTTGTTTTGTTTTTGTTTTCTTCAAAACAGTGTAGCCCTGGCTTTTCTGCAGCTTGCTCTATAGACCAGGCTGGCCTCAAACTCAGAGAGTTGACTGCTTCTGCCTCCTGAGTGCTGGGATTAAAGGCGTGCACCACCACTCCTCAGCATATACAATCTAGCTTATTGATGGTTTTATCTTCAACTTGGAGAAGCTACTATACTTTCAACAGTTACACAACACACACTAACAAGTCAGTTGCTAAATTGTCTCTCCATGGCTAAATGAGTTGTAAGAACTCATCATTCTTTATTATGCCATCATGAAGTATGGCACCGTCACCTTAACTTTGCCTCTCAACTCAGATAGCTTAGGCAGACATCTCTAAAATTATCAGAGCCAACATAAAATGAAATTCTGTTTCTTATATCTGGAGCAAGGACTGACAAAATACATTGGTCTTTTCTTTCAACATATATAATTTATAAGTGATGGGAGAGCCAAAAGGATGCTGATCTGAGTTCAGTTCTTGGAGAAGGATACATTGGTGCTTCATTCCTTTGTAAACATAAATGGTTTGGTTCAACAGAAACTGAACAGCCATTGAATCAGCAGAGATACTGCAATGCATAGACTGAATTAATTACTTAATTCAAGGTCTTGCTAAGCTGCCCAGGTTGGCCTAGGACATGCTATATAGCCCAAGCTTGCCTTAAATTCACAATCCCCCTCCTCTGTCTCCTGAGTACTATAGTTACAAATATGTACCACCTTGCCAGGCATCTGAATTGCCTTGAAACACTAAAGTTAGGGGTTGCTTGTGCCTAACACAGAAAACAATAGAGAAAGGCTAAATTTATTTAAATTTATTTGTGTGTGTGTGTGTGTGTGTGTGCGCGCGCGCGCGCGCGCGCGCGCGCGCTTGCCTGCGTGCATACGCGCGTGCGCGCACACGTGCTCGCATCAGTGTATATCATGGCATGCAGATGTAGGTGAGAGAACCCCATTGCAGGAATTGATTCTCTCCTTCTACCTTGTTTTGAAGCAGATTCTCTCTTATTTGTGTATCTGCACTGCCTTCTTCAGGCTGGTTGGTTTGTAAACTTCCAAGATTCCGGCTGATTTCCTCAACTCAACCTTCCATCTTCCATTGGGATTACAAATGTGTACTGTCTTAGTTAGGATTTCTATTGCTGTGAAGAGACACCATGACCACAGCCAAGTCTTATAAAGAACTCATTTAATTGGGGTGACTCGCTTACAGTTTCAGAGATTCAGTCCATTATTATCATGGTGAGGAGTATGGTGGTGTGCAGGCAGATGCAGTGTTGGCTACATCTTGGCTTGCAGGCAACAGGAGGTTGACTGGGACACTGTGCCATATCCGGAGCGTAAGAAACCTCAGAGGCCACCCCCACAGTGACACAATTCCTCTAACAAGGCCATAACTACTCCAAAAGTCACACCTCCTAATAGCTCTCCCTGTGAGATTATGGGGGCCAATTACATTCAAACTACCACATGTACCATCACTTCTGGATTTTTATATAGATTTCAGGGATAAAACTCATATCATCAGGCTTGTTCAGCAAGTGCTTTTACCCACTGAGCCATCTATCTAGTCCAAGGTTTCATTTTTTTTCATATCCCAATAATGGAGTCTCTACTAGTAGTGAAAGGAAAGATAGGCAGAATGCAGAAGTAACTCAGTCCGCAGCACTGAACTACTCTGACAGGAAGAGACAGAGACAGAGGAAGATGTTACTTACCATCAAATAGCAATAAGTTTCTTGTACCCACAGCTTCTTGGCTCCCACTTAACCTAGTGCAACTTCTACAACTGAGACCCATTTCTCCTTGAAATAGTTTTCCTACACATATATTAAAAGATTACTTGAAAAGATGAACATGTTGGAAAGAGATGTTCACACAAACCTACAGGGGTAGATTAAAAGCAATTCTCAAATATTTCGTGACCTATAGCATACTTACAACACCAATAACTCTAGCATAAAGCCTTGGTTGTGTTCCCTTTAATATAAATTCTAGAATGAAGATATCTGCAGGATGCGTTAACATGTTATCTTGGAATCCATATGCCTGGGGCGGGGGGGGGGGGGGGGGGGGCCGTGACCGTGCGAAGAAAATAGAACACAGCACCACAGATTTATTCCCCCTTGTATCTTTAAAAGGGAAAGGTACAATAAACCATCTAATTTTCTTTGATAATTAAATTGAATTGAATTTTGTAAAATAAATTCACACAGATAAACTCACAAGTGAGTATCACTTCCTGACTAATTTTGCAGGTACTCATCAAATATAATAACAAATATAGTGATACAGGTATGACGTATGATGCTTCAAAGGTTCCATAGGCTTCTTTGAATTTGGAGGTGAGAGGGCTAGGCCTTGATATTTACACTATCCTCAAGAGAGATGTGTGACATTATCCTAGGCTGCTGTCTCCAACATTTGCAACTCCCAGAGAACTGAGAGTGATCAACCCCAAGCCTCTCAGCACTTAGGGAATATACCCTTCAACCCTAATGGGAAACCTGGCAGAGTAGTACAGTTTCTACGACCAAAAGAATAAGCATTTGATAGAAAAGCATTCATCAAATTGGGCCTGGTGGCAGAGGGATTCAAGGCCAGCCTAAAGTACATAGCAAATTTCAGATCAGCCTGGGCAGCTCAACTATACTCTATCTAAAACTAAAATTTTCAAAACAGGTCTGGCTAGAACTCTGTAGTAGAGTGCTTGCCTAATGTGTAGGAGAACCCTAGTTCCAATACCAGCACCCATCCCAGCCCTTCCAAAATCACCACTAAAAAGATTTGTTTTACAACACAGGACTCTGGCAACAAATGTGTGAAGTTTCCATATGAAGCAACTCTAAATCTTAGAAGACACAAAGGGGATGTTCTACAGTTTAGTTCAACTTTGGGGAAACAAAGAAAATAATGTTAATGTGAGGTTAATTTGAAAGGACAAAGATTCAGTCTTCAAAACATGCTCTAAGTTTATAAAATGACACCTGCACTTATAATTTCTTTTTTTCTACTCACTCTACATACGACCCACAGATTCCCCCCTCCTCCTTCCTCCTACCCTCCAGCCCTCCCTCCCAAGCCACCCCACATCCCCACATCCCTCAAATCAAGGTCTCCCATGGGGAGTCAGCAGAGTCCGGCACACAGAGTCTAGGCAGGTCCAAGCCCCACTGTACCAAGGCTACGCAAGGCGTCATACCACAGGAACTGGGCTCCCAAAAGCCTGCCCATGCACCAGGGACAGATCCCAATCCCCCTGCTTGAGTGCCTCCTAAACAGTTCGAGACAAACAACCAAATCCGTATCCAGAGGACCTAGTCCAGTCCCATGGGGGCTCCACAGCCACTAGTCTACAGTCATGGGCTTCCACTAGTGTGGCTAGTCATCTCTGCACATCTTCCCAACATGATCTCTACGTCCCCCGCCTGCAGAATCCCTCTTCTCAATCATCAATTGGATTGACGCCTGGCCATGGATCTCTGCATCTGCCTCCATCAATCACTGGACAAAGGCTCTATGATGTATTCACTAGACTGGTCACCAGAGTAGACCAGTCCAGGCACCCTCTAGACCACTGCCAGCAGTCCAAGGTGGGGTCATCCTTGTGGATTCCTGAGAGCCTCCCCAGCACCCTGCCTCTTCCTATTCCCGTGATGTCCTCATCTATCATGGTATCTCCCTCCCTACCCTCCCACTCTGTCCCTGTTCCAACTTGACCCTCCCATTTCCCTATGTTCTCAGGCCCCACTCCTCGCCCTCCGCCACCTCCCCCCTACACCCAGTCCGCTCATGTAGATCTCCTCCACTTCTTGTTCAATGAACCATCCATGTGTCCCTCCTAGAGTCTTTCCTTGCTTGCTTGTCTCTCTGGAGCTGTTGTGGTGGCACTTATAATTTTAAACCACAATTGGGACTGGAAATTCCACTTGCTAATAATTGACTGGTATTAGAAAAAGTTAAGCTATTGTGTATGAGAAAATATTGAATGCTAATTCAGTCATTGGCCAGTTTTGAGAAAAGAATCCATCATCCAGAAGGCCAGCAGGGGTTAATTATCTCTCAAAGGCAAACTTTCATGTGGGAAGGAAGAGAGCAGAATGAAATCTAATTGGCAGTGGTCTCCTAGCCTTGCTACATACTCCAAACCAATTATGTTTTATATATGTTTCTAACACTAAATAGAGATATCACCAACTCCCCAGGTTGAGGATGCAGTCCAAACCAATTCCTTCTCAATTCAAATGCCACTTAAAATATTGATTATCTAAGATACCCATATTTTTTGTCAGAATTGGTTATAAATGGTGGAACCTCACAGTCCTCTCCTCAGGCTTTACAAAATCTATGATCGCTTATAAAATCTCAGTGAAACAAATCACTCTTGTTTACTGGTTTATTATAAAAGATCTAAGGAGATGACTCAGTGGGTAAAGTGCTTGCATTATAAGCATGAAGATCTGAGTTCAAATCCCCAGAACCCATGAAAAGCATAAAGCAGGCATCTGTAATCCCATTGCTCCTATGGGGAGATGGGAGGAAGAGATGGGAGAAGCTCTTAGGCCAGGTTACCTGACATAAACAGCAACCAACAACAAAAACGGAGACCCTGTCTCAAATAACATAGAAGAAGACCACCATCTAATATCTAATTCTGTCCTAACACATACTCTGTGGCACACACACACACACACACACACACACACACACACACACACACACACCAGAGAGGAGTGCATGCACACACCAAAAAGTAAAAAGAAATGAATTGCTGATGAAAGAAGAGATGCATGCACCTATACACAGAGGAGGAAAGGGCCTTTGTGAACCTTATTTCTCTGCTAAACCTAATCTTCCACTTAATTTTCAATTTAATCTCAGATCTATTCATAACCATGTGGCTTAAATACAACATTATCTCTATCCTTAACTTGTCATAACTTTATCCTTAACTGATGTCTATGTAATCATGACTCTGCTCTTAGCTTTAAAACAAATTCTAAACCTATTTCTCCTAAATTCCAACATTATCTCCCTGATCTTGCATTTCTACAAACTCAAATATTACTCCAATCCCTACTGATATCCCTATTATCAGTTTCAGTTCTGCTTTTAGCACTCTGTCAGGGTTAAATTTGCTTACTTCTAACATTATGACTAAGACAGAGCACTAGCACTAATTATTTGAGAACATATTCTTTTTGTGAAGATCCTCTGAAGCTGGACTTAAAGACACAGAAGAAAAGTTTATAATGCTTTTCATTTTCTTCATCTTCAGACTTTACATTGAAACCAACTTCACTTGATCTGATACTTTCTTCCTTGTTCCAGAGTAGAGAAACTTTTTTTTCATTGTAAAATCCATGATAATTGTCATCCACTGAACACTAACAATGCTCCAAACACAAATATGCCTTAAGGTATGTAGTTTGGTACATTAAAAATATCTACTTTTCTCATTGAGAGAGAAAACTAGCCAGGTTGTTAACAGGTCCAGTTAGATTAACTCTAAAATGTAATGGGGACAAGTTAGAATACTCATATGTCCACCCAGAGCCTGAGGTAAAACTCAGAATCTACTCTTTTGACTAGGAGGACATATCCTTCTCTTAATGAGGTTCGACACAGCTCTGATACCCCACCTTTTCATGTGGAATTTTAAATCTTAAGGACGAGCAACTGTGATTCTTTCCTTTCTTTCTAGTGTTAGAAGGAAAATGGGAGATGGGTTCTAAAACAGACTATGATGGAATGGGGACCTCAATCACCAATGGACTCTAAGCCTGTTGACATCTTTCTAATTCAACAAGATTAGATAATTATCCTAACTTAAAAGGCTAAGGCCTTATTAACATATATAGTTAATAAGTTACCATGTGTTTCTTATGTAAATACCAAGATTAATCCCTCTCAACCAGAGTCTAATTTCTTTGTAAGAGAATGTGACAAAGTCAATACAAAGGCCCAAAGGAAAAAAGAAAACAACATGTTACAGTTGAGACACTGAATGTTCTCCAAAGGCCCCTGTGTGAGATGCTTAGTACATAGTGTGACACTTTTGGAAAGGGATAGGTTTTTTCTTTGTGTCTTTCTTTCATTCATTCTTCATTTCTTTATTTCCTTATTTATTTATTTATTTTGATATCACCAAAGCAACTTAAAGGAAAAGGAGTTTGTTCTGCCTTGCAGTTCCAGAGTATAGTCTCTCAGAACAGAAATGCAGGTCAGAGCAGCAGGTTGGTTGGGAAAGGAGACAACATTGGGGAAGAAAGGATAGCTAGTTACTCTTCAGAATAAGAGTCATTATGAAAGAGAGTCTAAATCTGTGGTGTGGGGCATGATTCAGTTCAGCAATGAAGTGGGAAGACATCATACCACATGCAGCATAATGGACCTTAAAAGGAAAAACAGAGAATAATTGTGTTAGGAGAGATAGCCACCACGTGTGACATGATGGTTTCCTGAAGGAAGACACAGTCCCCAGAAGAGATGACCACCATATTAAGGTAAGAGAGGAGCCTTCAAGTCCCTCCAGAAAACCCACAAAGCAAAACAGGTTTCCAGGCATTATAAGTTTCCAGAGAGTGGCATGGACCAAAAACTTATCTTACAGATGCAATCAAAAGAGAGCTAGGCTTCCTTACAGCTTCAAGTGGGAGGAAGCAAACTGCCAGGGATAAAGAGTGAGGATGCAGGGGGAATGGCCTGATTACTGGAAAAGAGACAGGGATTTAGAAGGTATGTGATCTAATATAATCCATTATGGCAGAGAACTCAAAACAGTAGGATGTAGATGATGGGGCCCCACAACAACAATTCCACGTGGACAATAGTAATACCACTAAGCTGACAAACATCACCTACAGATCAGCTTTGGCCTACAAACTGCTCAGAGCAGTTTTGAGATGGCTTGCTGAGATGAATAAACATGCCTTCACCCATAAACAGCAGGAAGCAATTTTAAGAATATGATGCCCACATTCCCAAAGAGGTGGTATGGGGCAGATGTTTTTTGGTCTTTCAATGGATTTGGGGTCTGGGATAATTTTAATTGATTAGGAGGGTTGGTTACAAGTTGTTGTTAAGGGTTAGGAAAAGGGCTAAGCAAAGGAGATTAGATTTAAGGATTTTGTTTGTAAAAAAAGAAAAAAGATATATAGAAATGATAGAATAGAGGGTAGATTATTGAATCTACTCTGAAAAGTAAAGAGAAGCTATAGATACGATATAGACAAAAAGATAGATTATTGAATCTGCTTTTAAAAGACATTACTAGTTTTAAATACTTTACATTAGATTGGATTTTTGTATATTGTATATAAATTATAAATATTGAGATTGATAATGTTAGAAAATGCTATACATATATTTCTAATCTTGTTCAAGATATTGTACTTATACAGTTCATTTAACAATGTAATGTAATTTGCTAATCCTTGAATGTTATTATTACTAGCTATTAGGATATAAAGAAATGAAAGTTACTAGTTAGACATTACAATTGAACTGGTAGTCATATTAGGTATGTTTTCAAGGTTGAGAAGATATATTTCAGATAGATAGGTAATCTTCAAACACTTCAAAGACCCACAGAATATGGCATTTAAAATGTTTTAAAAATTTAGACTTTCTGGACAGTGAGACATGTCTGCTCCTGGCAACACCGATTTACTTCAGAGAGGAGGATGGGCATCAAAGACACTCTGTATATGGAGTTTATCTTCTTCTTGGCAAAAATAGCCATTTGGGCAAGAAACTGTTCATGCCTGGACTGCTTGAAAAAATGTATCAACTGGACATGCAGGACCCACAGAAAGGTTATTACAATGAACTTTGCTTGGCAAAATGGTCCTTCAGGTTCCTGCTTTGCAGAGGAAACTGCCAGTCGTTCTACAGGACTCAGAGAGAAGTGACTGAGAGACTCTCAGCCTGTGGGCTGGAGACAGATGCCCCAACTTTACAGAGGATCTTTGGATGACTGACCAGGCTGCCAGCTGTCTCTGTCTACTCTTACAAGGCTCCCAAAAGTTGCTTGCATCCTTCTCCTGTTTCTCAGATAATATTATATCCTTCTGGGGTCTTTGATGTAGTTGAAGACTAGATAGTTATAATTTCCTTAGTTATGATAAAAGATAAGTTAGATATGAAACCTTAGACTCATAAATATAGGATAGATAGAATATCTTCTTTAATTTTGCCAAACACAAATAGACTACATATTACAAATAGACTAGATATTATAACTGTAATTCTTGCTTGATAATTGTTCTGTTATATTTACTATATTATTTACTATTATATTTACTATATTAAAGTTAAAACCTTCCCTTTTGAAAAAAAGAAAAGGGGAAGTGCTGAGGATGCTGTGAATGTGTTGCTCTGATTGATTGATAAATAAAATACTAATTGGCCAGTAGCCAGGCAGGAAGTACAGTGTAGGTGGGATAAGGAGAGAGGAGAATTCTGGGAGGTGGAAGGCTGAGTCAGGAGATGCCGCCAGCTGCTGCCGCCATGAGAAGCAAGATGTAAGGTACCAGTAAACCACAAGCCATGTAGCAACTTATAGATTAATAAAAATGGGTTAGTTTAAGATGTAAGAACTAGATAGCAAGAAGCCTGAGCCATTAGGCCAAACAGTTTAAATAATATAAGCATCTGTGTGTTTATTTGGGTCTAAGTGGCTGCAGGTCTGAGCGAGACAGGAGAAAACTCCAACTACAGTAGGAACTTGAAGCAGTTGGCTATATTGTGTCCACAGTCAGGAAGAAGAGAGAAATGAATGATGGTACTCAGATCTTTCCTTTTCACACAGTTCAGAACCCCAGCCTAGGCAACAGTGCCATTCACTTCTAGGATGTGTCTTCCCACTTCAATTAACTGAATCAACATAATCCTTCAGAAGCATGTCCACAGTCTAAATAATCACTTAGAGATGTACCTATAGCCTTGTCACCTAGGTGATTTTTGAGCCAGCCTGCTGTGGAATAATGCTTTTGTACACTGGTTTAATAAAACATTGATTGACCAGTAGCCAGGCAGGAAGTATAGGCAGGATAAGCAGACAAGGAGAATTCTGGGAAGAGGAGAGCTGAGTCAGGAGACACCAGCCCACAATCCAGGGAGCAGCATGTAATGACACACAGGTAAAGCCATGGAATATGTGGTGACAGATAGATTAACAGAAATGGGCTGAGTTTAAGTGTAAGAGCTAGTCAGTATGAGCCTGAGCTAATGGCCTAGAAGTTTTAATTAATATAAGCCTCTGTGTGTTTACTTGGGTCTGAGAGGCTGAACTGAGCAGGACACAGAAAAACTTCAGCTACACCAGCCAAGTTGACAATTAATATTAACCACAATAGAGGTCCTTGACTCATTGGGAAATAACTCCAAATGATACCCTGAGACTCCAGACCTTTCTCTTCCTCTTTGATCCTTGTATCATGATATAAGTGATTTTGCTCTATCACATGCACTTACCATATTATGTTGCCTCACCATACACCCAAAGCAGCGGTGACAGTCTATCATGACTTCCACAATCGTGAGCCAAAATAAATGCCATCTCTTTACATGTTAATGATCTAAGACATCTCTTTACAATGATATTAGGCAAACATGCAAGCAAAATACCAATCCTAAAATAAACTAGAACCCTGAATTACAGAGCTAGCAATAATATACATAAAAGCTGATCCTGGACTCTAAACTATTTTGATGTATCCACTCTGCTTTTTGTTTTGCTTTGGTTTGGTTCTGGGTGACTGAAATTTAATTCAAGACTTACTCATGCCAAGCACATACATTACCATTGAGCTAAACCTGTAACCTGCTGTATGATGTGTTTTAACTTTTCCTGGGGAGACACAAACAAAAGCCTATTAGTCTTACTGAGCTCACCTACAAATAGACCAAGGTAAAGATTCCATCTGTGAGTTTATTACTTACATCAACATGGCTGAGGGAATACTTACAGGAACATGTGTGATTCCAAAACAAACTCCCACTTTATCATGGATAAAGACCTCATGGAGCCGATATCACTTTCAGTTACCATTCTGTTTCCTATGTGCTATCTAGCATCTTGCAAAATAATTTGTAGCTATGGAGGAGGTAGGAGAGTTTAATGACTAGAAGACCAGTCCAGGAGCTTGTGGCTCTTGTCCTTTGACCTCTAATGTGTTAACACCTCCTTTACCATTAGCATAGGCCTGGTGTCTTCTGCACTATATTGCTTGTTTTATTGCCATGGGTACTAGACCAAGGCAATTTCTACTCCAATGTGGAATGTCATGCTGCAACAGATTTTAAAGAGAAGATTAATTGTAAAAGGATAAATATATTTATAAAAATATTTTTAAATGCAAAGTTAGCATGTCTGGAAGTATCAGGGATATAGGATCATTTAGGATTCAAAACATGGAGTCCCAAAGCATGTAACTTGTCACAATAGGTACTTTCAGCTCAAGGAAATTGGAAGTCTCTGACCTTCTCTAGCTATCCCCAAAAGTACATCATAGAATGCAGAATTCCTCTCTCCTGAAAACAGGTATAAAATCTCTGACCCACTTCCTCTGAAAAAAGACTGTGAGACTTTCATTTCATAAGAATTACATCATGTTCATTATGTAAAGGAATGCTACACAGTAGCCAAAAAGAAGCCAATAAAACTGGCCTTCGGCTGGGCGTTGGTGGCACACGCCTCTAATCCCAGCACTTGGGAGGCAGAGGCAGGCGGATCTCTGTGAGTTCCAGGCCAGCCTTGGCTACCAAGTGAACTCCAGGAAAGGCACAAAGCTACACAGAGAAACCCTGTCTCAAAAACAAAAAAACTGGCCTTCTAAGTTTCTCCTGGTTTGTTGTAATTAGTTCATATTTTTGCCCAATTCTATTTTTTATGTGGCTTCGTTTTCCCTCAGTGAACCTGAGCTTCAAAACAAACTTCTCTAGGGTCTTTGAATCTCTGTTTCTAAAGTCTCCCTGGCCACAGAAATCTTTGATTAAATAATTATGTTACATTTTTTCCCTTTTTACTCTATTGGTTGTTACAGGATTGTTGGCCATAACTAAGGATCATACCCCTTTTGTCTAATCACTGTCTGTGTTTCACAGAAGCTAAGTGTGAAATAGGTACTTTCTCATGTTGCTATGTCTTTATATTAAAGTGTCTTTGTCACATAGAGCTATGATGTCATAGAGGTGATATCTCTTCCACTCTTATATCCTTAAATGTGGTGTTGTTTCAAGTCAGTCTTATCTGACTCCAGAATTTTTCTTTCCAGTTGTTATTACTACATTCTTCCTTTTAATCTGTAGCACTGGGGTTTTAAACTATACATGACAGTACTTCATTCAGATTTTTAAATTTTTTCATATGATTTTTAAGGCATAATCAATATTTTTGGTGCTGATAGAAGGAATGGAGAGTGACAGTAATTAGGTATGAGAGTTTGGCCTAATAAAGTTGTTCCTAAAGTGACTAGTGGTGATAGTAGCATAAGTCTACTGATTTACTAAAACTAAGATATATACTTAAAATGAGTGTCTGTGATCCATGAATTCTCTGTGAATAATATATTCTGATAAATACTGAATCCAAAGATGCAACAGTAGTGGTTTGGGCCACCTTTAAGTAAACCATAGCTCACATTGCTATTAGAGTCTCAAAATGGCTGGATCTCTTCTTCTCCTCCTCCTCCTCCTCCTCCTCCTCCTCCTTCTTCTTCTTTTCTTCTTCTCATCCTCCTGCTCCTCATCCTCCTTCTTCTTCATCCTCCTCTTCTTCTTCTTCATTTTATTTTTATAACGTTATTATTTTGTGTATTTAAGCACATGCTCGCTCAAGTATGGGTGTGTATGCTTGTGTGTGTGTGTGTGTGTGTGTGTGTGTGTGTGTGTGTGTGTGTGTGTATACATGTGCAAATCAGAAATTAACTTTTAGCAGCCCATTCTCTATGCAGAAGAGGAGGCAGAAAGACTATAAGAGCCAGAGTTGATGGATGACATCAAGGAAATAAGGAGTTCTAGATATATCAGCACTGAAACACATATGAACTCACAGAGACAGTGGCAACACACACAGGCTCTGCACAGGTTCAAGACAGATGGGGTTCCAGCAATGAGAGGGTGTAATGGACATGGGCTTCCACCACTAACCAAGAAGCTATCTGCAATTGATACCATCTTGCAAAGGAAAAAACCATTTTCTCCAACACAGTCTCACTGGGTATACAAACCACACTTAAGGGCAGGCCCCATGTCCAGCAGTAGATGACCAATTCAAAATGAACTCAATGATATTTTTTGATATTTGATTTTTCTAAACCTTACTGGTCTTTTGCTTGTATAATATGGTTTCGGAATTTCTTTCTATGGTGTGTGTGTGTGTGTGTGTGTGTGTGTGTGTGTGTGTGTATGTGTATTTGTTTCTCTTGCTGATCTTTGTAGTTTTGTTTTGTTTTGTTTTATTCTAGTTTGTAGTTTTTATTTGCCTGCTTGTTTACTAAGGAGAGAGAAAGAAGGCATGCAGTTGGATGGGTGGGAAGGTGGGAAGGATCTGGCAGGAGATGAGGGAGAGGAAACCATGATCAGACTATGAATAATTATATTTCCAATAAAAATAAATCAATAGAAATTTCTTTTTACTTGATCTAAATATAAGTGTTATCCCTAATTGAGTATTCCTAGTTAAATAATTACTCTATTTTTTCCTTTGTTAAATTGTTTAAAGCCTAAGATCTGTCAAATAAAGACTTTTTTATATTAAAAACTGAAGTTGGGTCTCTTCTTCCACATGGTCTTGGGGACAGAACTCAGGTCATCAGACTTGACAATAAGGGCCTTTGCCCATTGAACTGTCTACTGGTCATGGGTTTCTTATCAAATTCAAAATAAGGACTTTAGCATTTCTGTTCCTTTCTCCAATTGATTCCACCATTTTACACTTCTAATTCTGTGCTCTTTTCCCCAGCATTTTTGAAATAGCCTCAAGCCACCCAACTGTTTTATGGCTCTCATGTCCCAGTTCAGGAATAAAATATCAGGAATATGGAGAGTTTAATGACTGGAATGGGAGCCAGCTGCCTAAAAAGTACTTCTACTGAAAGGCAGACACGTATCTACACAGCTTTTTGGTCTTTGTCTTCCAAGCATTTCCATGAGCCAAAATTTAAGTCAAGAAAATACTGTACTTGGAAAAAACACCACATCCTTAATTATTTTGTATGAAACTTGTTTTGGCTGAATTTGTGAATGTCTTGGCTCATCTCTGTGCCACAATTCCATTAAGATCTCTCTGTTTCCATTTTCCATCAAGCAATTAAAAATTGAAAAAAGCTTATCATATGCTTCTTACAAGTTAATGACACTGAGTTTACAGCAGCTGTAATAGATTACTAATAAAAAAATTAAACTTTGTTGACCCTAGAGATGACTTTGAGGAAGCCTTGCTTAAAATAGTGGGGGGAAATGCTGTCATGGCACTAATAAGCCTGGCTAAACTATCAACAGAAAATATTCCAAAAAAAAGACAAAGAAAAAAAAAACAAAAATAAGATACTCCAAGCCCAATCAGAATACTCAACTGCTATAGTATATGTTATAAAAAAAAATGCCCAGTTACTGATAAATACATACATAAGACATGGAAAGAGATAGGGTCATACAAACTCTGGTAAGAAAAAAGCAAGCAATTGAGTTAAAAGAACAAATCAAATAGGCACTCCTAAGTATAAAAATGTAAGAACTGAAATGAAGCATTCACTAGGGAAGTCTAGAAGTTGCTCAAAAGATTACACATTTTGGCCAGGCAGTGGTGGCGCACGCCTTTAATCCCAGCACTCAGGGGTTAGAGACAGGCAGATCTCTGTGAGTTCAAGGGCAACCTAGTCTACAAAGTGTGTTCCAGGAAAGGCTCCAAAGCTACACAGAGAAACCCTGTCTCAAAAAACA
>CABHPQ010116055.1:9638-41656 GCA_902168405.1 Peromyscus aztecus
CAAAAAAAAAAAAAAAAAAAGAAAGAATGCAGGTACTTTGGGTCTATTGTAGAATATTATTTTAAGGTGTGTTACTTTTGTTTATGTTGTATTTGTTTAACTCTGTGAAGCTGTGTTACTGTGCCTGTCTAAAACACCTGATGGTCTAATAAAGAGCTGAATGGCCAATAGTGAGGCAGGAGAAAGAATGGACAGGCAGAGAGAATATATAGAAGGAGAAATCTGGGAGGAAGAAGTAGCCAGAGAAGGAGAAGGATTCCAGGGATCAGCCACCCAGCTACACAGCAAGCCATGGAGTAAGAAACAAAGAAAGGCATACAGGAATAGAAAAGGAGAAGCCCAGAGGCAAAAGGTAGACAGGATAATTTAAAGTTAAAAAAAATCTGGCTAGCAACAAGCCAAGCTAAGGCCGGGCATTCATAAATAAGAAGAAGCCTCCATGTGTGATTTATTTGGGAGCTGGGTGGTGGGCCCCCCAAAAGAGTAAAAAACAAACAACAGCAATCTATCCTGTCAACACTGGACTCAACAGCACCAGAGAAATAATGTCATATATAAAAAATCATTTATATATGTAGTATATATGTATGTATACATTATTTATACATATACATTATAGATACACATTGTATTGTTTAATAAAGTGTCATGCGTTGCTTAAACAATAATAAGGTGGCTCTGGAGGTGGGATTTGGCCTTCCAACTTCAGACCCAGGCGTGTTTGTCTCAAAATGTCCTCCAAAGCCCCCTTTCTTGAGTTGGACTGGCCCCCTGACTCTGTGAGAGAGAAAAGAGAACAAGACAGCCAAAGTATAAAGACTTTTTGCCCTTAAGAACAGCTAATGGGGGCTGAAGAGATGGCTCAGCGGTTAAGAGCATTAATTGCTCTTCAGAGGACCCGGGTTCAATTCCCAGTGCCCACATGGCAGCTCACAACTGTCTGTAACTCCAGTTCCAGGGGACCTGACACCCATGGCAAAATTCCAATGCACATAAAACAATAAAGAAAAGCTAACAGGTGAACTATTTCTAGCATAGGTTACTATTATTTATCTCATGCTATAAAATAACTATCGTAAGAGTAGCCAGTAGGATGTTCATCCATGGAGAGGATAGAGACGACCCTCTTGTCTTAAAAACATTCTTTGTAGGGTTGGGGATTTAGCTCAGTGGTAGAGTGCTTGCCTAGCAAGCACAAGGCCCTGGGTTCGATCATCAGCTCCGGGGGAAAAAAAATTCTCTGTAGTAACTCCAATACCGTACTTTTAATAGGTAGGCTGATTTTGTTGATTCCTGGGAGAGGTTATCAACATGGATTGGAGGATGTTTTGCTGTGTATCTGCTGCTTCTGTCTATCTGCTACTTAAGTTATTAAGTTATATTGGTTATACTTATATACCAAAAGTATAGTTTTGTGGCAGATCCTTTTCTGTACTATATATAGCAAATTGATTTTTTTCTATAAGGTTTAACTGGGAACTTTGCAAGTCCAAAAGGTCAGACCTCTGCTTAAGTCACAGGTCTGCTCTTCATAACAATTACAAGGACTAACTTTAAAAAAAAAATGTATGCCTGATCCAATTTTGCTTAAATGTTCGGTTTTGCTCAAAGTTTATCTAAATGTTACACAGTAGTTAAAAGTACCAGACTGGTGTAACTAACCTTCTGGGTGTTCAAGGACCATGCTTGGAGGCTATACTAATGTGGTTAGAGGGATTAAAATGAAGAATAGCTTCCCCCTTGCCCACCAAGTTCAACTGGGTCCCAGGAGACTATGAGACATCTGTCAAAATGTTCTGTGGGGAGCCACATGTTCTCTTGTTCATGGGAGGCCATAAAGTCCCCCTGTGAACTTTAACTAGTGTCTAGTCTTCAAAGGGGTGGACCAAAAATTTCCCTCCATGCTTACAAGGGAGGCCACAGTCAAGCAAGGCCCTTCCTTGACTTCTACTCACAGAGATGGAACAACTTGTACAAAGAAGCCTAAAAGAGCCAGAGGTGCTTGTCAAGCCTGGATGACCCTTGAGGACAAGATCCTCAACTCACCTTAACAGTACAAAAAAAAAGCAATCAACTTTGGCAACCTGCATGGTCTTAAACACCAAACAGTAAAGTATAGCCCACGATTAAACTGATTGGTGTGACCTTTAACAGTTTAAGGGTTCACAATCCCTAGACATTGGGCTTAAATCCATTATGAGATATTATTTAGACAACTATTTCTCAGTAATGATTTTCTACTTGATTAAAAAAAATGCATCCCAGATATAGGGCATCATGATCTTGGCTCAAGTCAGCACTACAGTACCTACCTGCACCCAAGAGACCTACTGAAAACCTGAAAACCAAAAGACACTTCTCTCTTGCGCTCTTTAGAGAGTCATTTTATCTATCCCTACAGCTGTCAAGGTGTCTGGTGTGGACAGGAAGTGGTACTCCATGCAGTCCCCACCTAAGGAAGTCATAAACAATACCTCTTCAAAAGCCAACTCCTGCTCCTGTGAACCACCAGACTGCTCTTCAAGAAATAACCATCCAAGTCGCCGATGGGTAGCATCTCTGTGTCTCTGTGTGATTTGCTCTTGGTGCTTTCCTCCTGATAACCTTGCCAGTAGGACTATATATACACCATTTATGCCTCCCTCGTTGGAGCTCGCCCAGCCAAGTAACATTATTTGGAGTCTTTCTGGAAACAGTTGTCCTTCTCTGGATTATATTCTTCTTGCTGTAATGGCCTTGAGTACATCGTTTCTGGCCCTAAATCTGGATTAGAGAAACAATCTTCTCATCACCATCTCTAACACCAAGGCATGAGGAGAAAATCTGACAGATTGCTGGAATTACTATCAAAACCTCTTCCCAACAAACCCAGTTGATGTCTGTCCTTTACAAGGAATCCCTCAACTTTTAACTTCCATAAAAGGACCAAAGATGAGTCCTAGTGACCCCTGACAGGGACTCTTCGATGGTTAGCAAATGTTCACTGGGTATTCAAGATCACTCTTTGACTCACTAAACAAAAAGTAGCCATTCATAGGGGTCTGGCCTAAGGCTCATATAACCTTGCTCAAAAGCTTGAGAGCATCATAAATTCCATCCAACTAGGCTGTACTGGAAATAAAACTATCTTCTGACCTTGCCACATGTATTAATTCCCTTTCTATCACTGTGATAAAACATCATGGCCAAGGCACCTAATAAAAGGAAGGGCTTATTTGGGATTATGGTTCCAGAGGGATAAGAGCCCATCATGGTAGGGGGCATGGCAGCAGGTGGCAGGTATGGCAGCTGGAGCTGGAAGAGCCACATCTCAATCCACAAGCAGAAAGTGGAGAGAACAAACTTGAAATGGCATGTGGCTTTTGAACACTCAAAGCCCACCCCTAGTGACATACTTCCTCCAGCAAGGCCACACCTAACCTTCCCCAAGCAGCACCACCAACTGAGGACTAAGTATTCAAGCATCCAAGCCTATGGGGGCCATTCTCATTCAAACCACCACATTCCACTCCCTGGCCCCCACAGGCTGATGGCCACATCATAATGCAAAATGCATGTCGTCCAATTCCAAAAGCTTTCATAGCCTTTCATAGTCTCAACACTGTTTAAAATGTCCAATAGGGCTACTTCCTTCCTCATGGAAACAGCAGTAGAGAAGAAAAGGCCTGCTCAGGCACAAACATCTGGGTAAGGTAAGAAAAATGGGATGGTTTTATAAAACACCTAACCTAGAGCACCCCCTACACAAAGAGCACCCCCTATACACAGAATACCCCATACACAGAGCACCTCCTACACACAGAGCACCCCCTACACACAGAGCACCCCCTACACAGAGCACCCCCTGTACACAGAGCACCCCCTACACACAGAGCACCCCCTACACACAGAGCACCCCCTACACACAGAGCACCCCATACACAGAGCACCCCCTACACACAGAGCACCCTATACACACAGAGCACCCCCTGTACACAGAACACCCCTACACACAGAGCACCCCCTGTACACAGAGCACCCCTTACACCCAGAGCAACCCCTACACACAAAGCACCCCTACCTCCCTGCCCCAGAAGACTCCTCACTCTGGGTTTCCCCTCCCATCTCAACAAGCAGTCTCAGCCTGCCTCAATAAAGCTTTTATTTTTTCTTTCATTCTTTCTGTATTTTGGTTTGTTGGCTTTCCCAGACTGTCAATTCTTTACCCATCCCATGGCAAAAACTTAGCAAACGCCACGATCCACATTCCATGGGGCTATCACTCAGGCCGGCAGGCTTGGCAGCAAGTGTACTGCTGGCTAAGCCACGTTGCTGGCTCTCTTGAAATAACTTCATACTTTTATCTTTTACATTTCAATATTTAGTGCACTGACTTGATTTGTTAAATAGGATGTGAGGTGAAGGTACATTTTTATTCTTCAGCGTCTTGCTATCCCGTTTTCCCAGCACCACTTACTAAAAAGACTGGCCTTTGCTATTGTGAGTTCTTGGCAGCTTTATTCAAAATCAACTGACCATAAATGCATGAGTTTATTTCTGGGTTCTCCATTCTTTCCCATTGGTGGATGTATTTGTATGCCCATGTTGTGCTGTTAGGCTCACTCTGGCTTTGTACAGTAGTTTGGAATTACTGTGATGCCTCCACTCATATGATTTTTTTTTTGCCTGATCACTTCTAATTCAACCAATTTTCTCCCACATCATAACAAAGATTACATTTCCTATCATTTCTGGTGGCATGTTTTAAATTCCCATGTGAGACCTCATCAGAATGCCCTCTGCCATACTTATGAATACCAACATTCTGTTCACAACTATTTAGGTATCTGTGTGTATGTGTTATGTGTATATTGTATTGTATATGTGTGTGGTATACATATAATGTATATGTATTATACACATATAATGTATTGTATATGTGTGCATATGCATGTTGGGGCCAGAGGTTGATATGGGGGGGTCTTCATAAATTGTTCTCCTCCTTATTTTTAGTTTTTTATTCTTCTCTCATATATTACACTCTGATTGCAGTTTCCCCTCCCTCCCCTCCTCCAAGTCTACCCCCCCACCTCCCCTCTCCCCCAGATCTACTCTCCCTCCATCTCCTCTTAGAAAAGAGCAGGCCTCCCAGGGACATAAACCAAACACGGCATAATATGCTGTAATATCATATACTATCACATCAAGGCTTGACAATGCAACCCAGTAGGAGGAAAAGGGTCCTACAAGCAGGCAAAAAGAGTCAGTGACTGCCTCTGTTCCTACTGTTAGGAGTTCCACAAGAAGACCAAGCTACTCAGCCATAACATGTATGCACAGGACCTAGGTCAGACCCCTACAGTCTCCCTGATCTCTGCAAGCCCCAGTGAGTTGTGGTCAGTTGATTCTGTGGGTCATATTCTTGTGGTGTCCCTGTCCCCTCTGGTTCCACTGATGCTTCCTCCCTCTTCTCTGCAGGGACTCTGCATCTGCTCCCATCAGTTGCTGGATGAAGTCTCCCTTGTCTCTCTGATGACCATTCTCCTAGGTGCTGGTCCCAGAACACTCTACAGGCAGGACAAACTATAGGTCAAAGGTTTTGTGGCTGGGTTGGTCTCCCAATCCCTCCACTTGCCTGGTCACAGAAGATGGCCAGTTCAGGCTCCCCGTCCCCCATTACAAGGAGTCTTTGCTAGGGTTACTCTCGTAGATTCTATGGAGTTTCCATTGTGCTAGGTTTCCACTTTACTCTTGGAATGCCCCCCAAATATCACTCATTTCTCTCAGTGTCTCACCCGCCCTGAGTTGATCCCTCTCCTCCTTATTTTTGAGACAGGGTCTCACAGAAAGATCCCGGGACCCTCACCCCCAACTCTGCTCCCGCCCAATGCCACTTCTATCTTACTCAGTTCTAGGATACCATGCCCGGCTTTCCTGTGAGTGCCAGGGATCCACACTCCCGTCTGCATGCTTGTGCAGCAGTCTTTATCAACAGAGTCATCTCCCTAGGCCCTGCTTAGTGTTCTGTAAGAAGATTATAGCATCTTCTAGAGTTCGCTCCATTTTTTTCTTGAGTCTTCTGTGGAATCTCTCTAAATAGTCCATTCACAGCAGTACAGGCATTTTCTAGCTTATACCACAACACTCTTCCAGCTTCTATTTATTAAACAGTTCCAAAACCATGTTCACATTTTAATATACTTTTATAGTAGCACTCTCAACTTTCCAATTCCAATTTTATGTCTTAGTATGTTTGGACTATACAACAAAGCATAAACTAGTTTACGAACAAGAGAAATTTATTTCTCATATTGCTGGAATCTGAAATCAAGGCATCAGCATATTTCATATCTGGATTGTCAAATTCTAAGGTGGCATATTTAATATAGGAGGGGGTCTTGGGAGTGACTAGGCAGACCTCATGAATGGGATTAATGCTCTTATAAAACAGGATTAAGCCAGGTGGCGGTGGTGGTGCACACCTTTAATCCCAGTGCTTGGGAGGTAGAGACAGGCAGTTCGAGGCCAGCCTGGTCTACATAGTAAGTTCCAGGACAGCCAGGGCTACGCAGAGAAGCCCTGTACCCAACAAAACCAAATCAAACCAAACCAAACCAAACCAAACCAAACCAAACCAAACAAAACAAAACAAAAAAAACAAAAAAAACCCAAAAAAACCAGGATTAGAAAAATTGAGGTATGTATATATCTCAGGCCCCTCCAAAGGAAATATATACTTGTAGTAGTGTGCCTGCTTAGGATGTGAAAGGTCCTGATTCTGATACCTAACACTACCTGAAAAAATAAGAAAAGGAAAAAAAAAAAGAAAGAAAGGAAAATGAATGGGGATAGCTGTGCATACTTGTAATCTCAACAGAAGACTGAGGCAGGAGGATCACAAGGACCAACATAAGCTACCTAGTGCAGCACCACCTGGATTGGGGTAGAAGAATTCAGATGATCCTTCCATCCTGTGAAAATACAGATAAAAGTTCCCCCCAAGCCAGCGGAGCATTTGGTGGGGATTGATCTGTGGTGGCCATCTGCCAACCCCAGCATCTCTGGGAAATCACTCTGTACATGATTTTTGAAAACAGCTTATGTAATTAAAGATTTAATTTTCTAATATCCCAAAAAAAATACAGATAAGAGATGCCATGAGTTCGAGCCTTCATCCCTGTGTTCTAGGGTCTTTGGTTCAGGAAGGTACCCTGCATGCTACCAAAAGAGAAACATAAACACCAAGCCAGCTACAAACTCTTTGATCTACAATGATGGCCTGCCTGCAAGGTATGCTAAGGCAACGAGGGCACAGAGCTTGTGGGAGTAACCAACCAATGTCTGATTTGACTCAAGGCCCACTCCACCAGATGGAACCCAGACCTGATATTGCTTGAGTGACCAAGAACCTGAGACTAGATCGCCCAGGGACCTAGGGTAGAACAAAATACTGCTGGTCTAATAAAAACAAACCTGTAGTGATAAAATGACAATGATATTCTGCTGTACTCATAGATCAGTGAGTATTCAGCCATCATCAGAGAAGCTTCTTCCTGCCACAGATGGGAACAAATACAGAGACCCACAGCCATACATTACACACAGAGGGAGATCTTGGAACACTCTGCTGTCTGTCTTCACGAAATTCTTCCTCTCAGAGCTCAGGGAACCCCATGGAAGAAGAGGCAGAAAGAGCCAGTGTAAGAGCCAGAGGGGATGGAAGACAGCAGGAGAGCGAGGCCCTCTGCATTAACATGAGCAAAGCTCCTAAGAACACACAGAGACTGAGGTAGTATGCACAGGACCTGCACGGGTCTGCACCAGGTCACCTGCTTATAAACTGTGGTTTCCAGCTGAGTGTTTTTTATGGGGTTCCTGAGTGTGTAAATGAGTGGGCCTCTAATTCTTGTACCTTCTCTTAGGCTCTTTTCCTTCTGTTGGTTTGTCTTGTCCAACTCTGATATGTTAGTTTTTGTTTTCTCTTACTATATTTTATTTTATTATTATCCCTTAGAAGCCTGTTTCTTTTCTAATGAGAGACAGAAAGGGAGTGGATCCAGATGGCAGGGGAGGTGGGGAGGAACTGGGAGGAGTAGAGGGGGGAAACTGTAATCAGGATATATTATATGAGAAAAAAAATCTATTTTCAATAAAAGGGAAAAAAAGATGTCATGTGTGAACCAGATATTTTTTTAAAAAATCTAAAAATAACAACTACAATAATGGAGCTCAAGTAGCTCTGTGTAGCAGTTTGAGGGACAATTTGAATAGCAGGAAGAAAAATTATTTCAATAAACTGAAACCTATCAAATCAATCTAATTATGGAAATGTATGAGTCCAAGAAGGCCCCATTTCATTGGTTATAATGGCAAGTTTCTGTTTTGAAAGCTGGTAGATAAATATTTATTCTTCCTTCACCATAATAGAATTCTAGCTAATAAATGAAGGCAGAATTAAAGAACTGGAAAGTAAGAATTTTTCAACCTTTAATGTATCTAAAGGAGGGATCATCAAGAGCTACCGAAACCAGTTCCAAAAGGGAAATGTTGTAAAGTGGACGGGGTACAAGAGAAGAGCCTAGGGATCATAGTTGTTTTCAAGTTTACAGTACACATATTTTCAAGCATAAACAAGAATACAAGCAGTAATAAAAACCGTCTCTATGTACTCATTAACTTCAATAATTATCAGTTTACAGCCTAGATTCTGCCACCTCTACCCCACATAGCCTTTCCCATACTTACTTTAAAGGAAACTCTAGACATGTCATCTCATTCACTAATATTTCAGACTATATCTTAGTTGTGGCTTGAATGTGAAATGTCACACGTAAGTTTATGTTTGTACTGTTGGAGGTCCCCAAGTGGTAGTACTGTTTTGCAATGTGACAAAACCTTTAGGGGGTAGTGTTGGAGCCCATCTAGGTTTCCTAGTGGCTTTGCCCAGCAGGTCTGCATAAAGAGGATGATTGGACCACGGGCCTGAGTGCAGGTGTTTGGAAGGGTCTACAGTTGGCTGTATCGAGCAAGGAGGAGGTCTTTTGCTCCTCCCCTTGGCATTGTGATAAAAAGTCCTTTGGAATAAAGTTCTGGGCTGGTGGGGTCAGACCTAGGCCCTCCCGAGGCTATCTTGTGTTTCTGTCTTCCTCTCATCATCTAAGTATCTCCTTCTAGCTAATATTTTTCACTTCTCCCTATTTAAGAGTACCCTGAGTTATAAAAGTGGCGGCTAGTCTGCCACAGGGTGGAGACTTGCTTGCTAGAGGAAGTGAGTCAGTAGGGATGGGCCTTGAAGTTTTCTAACCTGGTTTTATAGCACTTGCTGTCTACTCTCTGCTTCCTTGGGGCAGATACAGGTGACCAGCTGCCCCAGTCTCCTGTCACCATACCTTCCCCACCATGGCAGATTGCATCTCTTATTGAACTGTAAAACAATGGGGATGGGGAGATGGCTCAGTGGTCAAGAGCACTGGGTGCTCTTCCAGAGGATCAGAGTTCATAAATATATAAAATAGATTTTTATTAAAAACTATATAAATATATATGTCCATATAGAACATATATAATACAATATATAATATTTAATAAAATAAATATTTATATTTACTGTAAATGCTTAATAAATATATTTATTATATATAATAAAATTAAATATTAAAAAACAGAACCCATAAGCCAAAAGAAATCATTTCTCCCTTAAGTTGTTTCTTGATAGGTATTTTGTCAGAGCAACAAGAGAAAGACACCTCTCTAAATCAAGATTTTTGAATCTCAACATTACTGACAGTTTAGGCAGTGTTATTCATTTTTATGAGTGGCTGTCCAGTGAACTGTAAGGTATTTTAGTAGCATTATTGCTACCCACACGCTAGATGCTAATACTAACCTCTGTTCTAATTGAGACAAAGTATCTCAAGATATTTCCAGATGTTCTTAGGTGGCAAAAATCTCAAAGGAATGGACTGAGAATGATAGAGAGCAGGGCACCTGATGTCCTTCTCTGCTTCTGTGAATGCACACATGAGCATTCACCACACACACACACACACACACACACACACACACACACACACACACCACCTTCCCACACATGAAAATATAAACAAAATGTCAAACAAGAAAGCCCAGAACCTGCTTCACTGCTCAATTAAGAGAAAAAGAAGAACTGATGCTTGCTCTCTTAAACCATCTTAAGCCAGTGAAGTAGAGTGGAACCCTCTGAACACATTCTATGAGGCCAACGTTATATAGTAGCCAAAAATTCACACAGACATAGCAAACAAGGAATTGTTTTTTTTTTTTTTTTAATTCCCTCTGTAGCCCAGGCCTTGAACTTCTTCTGATCCTGTCTCTGCCTCCCAGATGCTGGGATTATAGGCATGTGCCTCCATGCTTGATTTTATAAGGTACTGGGAATTAATCCCAGGACTTTGTGTATGCTGGGTGAGCACTCTATCAACTGAGTAACATCCCCAGGCCCCTCCTTGAAGGAAGTTATACACCAATATCCCTGACAAACATGGATGCAGAAATTCTCAACAAAGTACTAGCAAAGTGAATTCAGTAGCACATCAAAAGGATCACTCATATGATCAAGCTGGTTTCATCCTGGGGATGCAAGATGTGTGTGCAAATCAAAAACCACAATGAATTGTATCAACAGAATAAAACTCATATGATCAGTCGCATGGAAAAAGGTATTTGATAAATGTCAACATACTTTAATGATAAAGTCCTTGAATAAACTAGCTACAGAAGGATTTTACCTCAGCAACAACAAAAAAGGTTTTAGCCAACATCAAAGCATTTCCTATTGAATCAAGAACAAGATAAGGGTGTCTGCTCTCAGTCGTCTTTTTCAATAGAAGTACTAAAAGTTTAGCTGATTCAAATAGACAAGAGAAAAAAGTAAACAATTAGGAAGAGAGGAAGTCCATTTATTCCCATTAGCTGATGATATGATTTTCTATATAGAAAAGCCTATCGACTCTGAGGTAGGAAAGCATAGGAGGAAGTTCAGCTTGGGATCCCCATTTGATTTGGGATTATGCATACTTACCCATCTTGTAATAATGCACTTAGCAGCCTAGTTTCTTCACCTGCATGTGCTACACACACACACACACACACACACACACACACACACACACACACACACACACACACACACACACACACACACACACACACACACACACACTCCTTTCTAGACAATGCACCTAAAAACCTCAGAATCCTCTGGACCTCCTACCTGCATCAAGCTATGTGTACTCCAATCTTTAAACAATGGTATACATTTCCCTGCCCCTGGTAACAATCAGATAAGGACAGTTTCTATTTAAGTGTATTCTCAGTGTATCCAAGTATGAAGAATACAAGGGCCAATCTGGCCTGAACTGGTAATGCGTATTGAGCAGCAAGGCAAAATTGTGTTGTATTGCATAACTGGGCATGTAGATGATTAAAATCAGATGCATTATTGGAAGGGACATTCACAGTAGAGAAATGATTATATAACCCTATCTATATCTATCTATCATCTATCTATCTATCTATCTATCTATCTATCTATCTATCTATCTATCTATCTATTATCTATGTAGAGAACCACCCAAACTATGTCCCTTAGTAAGTAGTCACTCCTTCCTTTGGCCCCATAAAAAGAGACCCAAGACTGTAGCTTGAGTCCTTGAGTGCTCTCATTCATGTGGCCTACTGTTAACCTTGACAGTGCATCCCTCTCTAATATATACTATGGCTTTGTTCTGAATACAGTTATCTCAATTGAAATTCTCTAGATAAGAAGCTTTTAATCCCAATGCTCGGGAGGCAGATGGATCTCTGTGAGTTCAAGGTCAGCCAGGTCTACATAGTGAGTTCCAGGACAGCCAGGGCTACATAATAGAGAGACCCTGCCTCAAAAAATTTTTTTAAAAAGGCAAGAATCTGGGAATACCCAGCCCAGACCCCAACCACCAATAATAACTCCACCAAAAGACTACAAATGATAAATTCAACGAAGTGACAAGATACAAAACCAATAAGAAGTCACTTTTCTAAACATCTATTAACAAAGTCACTATGAAAGAAATGACTAAATGGCTTCAACTCCATTCGCAACAGCTCAAAAAAAGTTCTCAAGAATAAATGTGTTTTTGACCTTGGCCATTCTGACAGGTGTAAGATGGACTCTCAGAGTCGTTTTGATTTGCATTTCCCTGATGGCTAAGGATGTTGAACATCTCCTGAAGTGTTTCTTGGCCGTTTGAGATTCTTCTGTTGAGACTTCTCTATTTAGAGCTATACCCCATTTTTAATTGGATTATTTGGTTTGTTGATGTCTAGTTTCTTGAGTTCTTTCTATATTTTGGAAAGCAGCCCTCTATCAGATGTGGGGTTGGTGAAGATCTTTTCCCATTCTGTAGGCTGCCGTTGTGTCCTATTGGCAGTTGTTAGGAGCCATATGGCCTAGTTTTGGACCAGTATATGAGTTCTTATCCAATGGGTCTCCAGATGAGGCAAAAGCCCACGGGGACTGTCTCACTCGGCAAGGACCAGTGAACTTCAGGACAGCCCAGAATACTGCTGGGACCGCTCGGCCTGCACGCTCTCTTCTCTCTTGTAATATTGATGATTCTCTTGGTGGTTTTAGTGTCATGTTGTCAATCATGCATGGGACAGATGTGATCGTTCCTGAAAACCCCATTTTTTTTCTCAAATATCTTCCCCTAAAATTCTTGGGAGCTGATGCTTCTCAGGTTTCTTGTCTGGGGAGGCCAGCTGTCACTTCAGACCCTGGGAGCTGTTCTGATTCAGTGCTGACAGGATTGGAGGCAGATCCCCCTATTTCTGTAAATATGTTTTGAATGGGATTGTTGTTCTTGAAAATGTGTGCCTATGTCAATCAACTTTTAGTTTTGGAAAGACAGGATGTACCTGGCTCGGTATTTGGCCAAGCTAGCAAGATGATAAGTGTAGTTTTTGGTTTAAAGTTGTTTTGATCTAAAAGTTAGGAAAAACATATTTGACATATTTGTTTTTGCCAGAGGTTCACGTTGGAGGATGGGGAAAACTCGTTTATTATTATGGAAAAACATGCTTGTTTTTGATGTATAAATAAAGACGGCTGGAGCTATTCCAGGCCTACCACTTGTGTGAAACTCATCTGGTGGTTGGACACTTCATTTCTTCACACCCACGCCCCTTCCCCATCTAGGGACCTGAACCCAGGCTGTGGCTGGACTGTGAAGTTTGCCTTACAGAAACTTCAATTTCATGAGGTCCCATTTATTTTTATTTATTTATTTTTTCCTGAGCTAAGGACCGAACCAAGGGCCTTGCACTTGGTAGGCAAGCGCTCTACCACTGAGCTAAATCCCCAACCCCATGGTCCCATTTATTGTTGATCTTAATGCCTGTGCTATTGGTGTTCTATTAAAAAAATTGTCTTCTGTGCCAATGTGTTGGGGTCAAGGACACCACAAGAAAACCCACAGAATCAACTAACCTGAGCTCATAGGGGCTCATGGAGACTTAACTGACAACCAGGGGGTCTGCATGGGACTGACCTAGGCCCTCTGCATACATGTGACAATTATGTAGCTTGGTTTTCTTGTGGGACTCCTATCAGTGGGAGCAGAGCTGTCTCTGACTCTTTGGGTAGGATTTGGGACCCTTTTCCTCCTACTGGGTCCCCTTGCCCTGTCTTAATACAAGGGGAGGTGCTTAGTCTTACTGCAATTTGATATGCCATGTTTGGTTGATATCCATGGGAGACCTGCCCTTTTCTGAAGAGAAAATGAGGAGGAGTGGAATGAGGGAGGCGAGGGTGGGGGGAGGGACTGGGAGAAGAGGAGGGAGGGGAAATTGGGGCCAGAACATAAAATAAATAAATGAATTAATTAAAAAAGAATAAATGTAGCCAAGAAGTGAGAGACACATGCAATGACCATGGCAAACACAGGTGAAACTAAAGAAGACATAGAAAATGGAAAGGTTTGTCATGATCATGAATTTTTAAGAGTTCAGTGAAATCCCATAAAAATATCAATAACAATCTTCACCAAAATAGAAAAAGGAATCTTGAAATCCATATGGAAATACAAAAAAAATCCTGAGTAGCCCAAGCCATCTTGAACAAAAGGTACAACTCTAAATAGTATCATACTTGATATGAAGAAATACTACAAAGTCACAGTGACTAGAACATCATGATATTGGCACACACATAGAACAAGTAAACAGATCCTAGCAGTAAAGCCCCGCACCCATAATCAATCTTGTGCCAATCTTGTGCAGATAACCAAGCATGGCTGCAAGGAGTTCGTGAGTTTAATGGCTATGCCATGTCCAGAGGATAGCTTTTCAACGCACGTCTCCTTGATCTCAGCTCTTAGATTCTTTCTGCTCTCTTCTGTCATGTTGCCTGAGCCTCGGAGCCCCTTCAGGATTTTCATAGCAATTTCGATGATTCAGTAAATCAGTCTGAAGACAATTGCTATATCATCAATGTTACTGTTCATTTGTACTACATCTTTTAAAAATATTTTTATGTGTATGGGTATTTTAGCTGCATGTTTGTACATCACAAGCATGCCTGGTGTCTGCAGAGGCCAGAAAATGGTGTACGATCCCCTAGAACTTACAGCTGGTTGTGAGTCTTCTGGAAGAACAACAAATGCTCTTTACTGCTGAGTCCTCTCTCCAGCCCCAGGACTATGTCTTTTGAGAATGACCTGTTCTTTTCACCAGTCCATTTATTGACTGGGTTGTTTGATTTCTTGTTATTTAGGTAGTTTTTTAGTTCTTTGTATAATCTATGTACTAATCCCCTGTCAGATATTTCTCTCCCATTCTGTAGGCCCTCTTCACTCAATTAATTACTTCCTTTGCTATACAGAAACATTTTAATGTCATCAATCTCCTTTTTCAGTTTCATAGTATTATTTCCATATGCGCAACCAGGATACTTCTGAGGGCTTTCTTACCTTTGCATATATCTACTGTATTCCCTACTTCTTCCTTTAATAGTCTCAGAGTTTCAGGTCTTACATTAATATATCTGACCCATTTTGTGTTGATTTTTGTTCAGGATGAAAGCTAGGGACCTAGTTTTATGCTTCTATTTGTGGCTATCCAATTATCCCAGCACCATTTGTTGGAAGCTGTCTTTTTTCCAATGTGTATTCTTCCCATCTTTATGAAAAATCAGATGGCTGTGGCCATGCAGGCTTATATTTGGGTCCTCTATTCTATTCCACTGATCTACGTGTCTATTTTGTGGCAGTCCCATTCTGTTTTGTTACTGCGCTTCTGTGGTATAAACTGGAATCACATCTGGTAATTCTCTACCATTGTGCTTTTTGATCAGGACTACTTTGGCTATCTGGAATCTTTTGTGATACCGTGTGAATTGTAGGGTTGTTTTTTTATTCTATTTCTGCAAAGAACAACAACGTGAGGATTTTGATTGGGATTGCATTGAATCTGTAGATTGCTTTTGGTAGCCTAGCTGTTTTCACAGTATTAATTTTGCCGGTTCATGAGTGTGGGAAGCCTTTCCATCCTCTGGAGTCTTCTTCAATTTCTTTCTCTAGTGTTAAAGTTTTCTTTGTGGAAGTTTTTCTTTTCTTCGCTCAGGTTTATTCCCTTTTGAGGCAATGGTGGGTGAGATTGTTTTCTTGATAGTTTGTTCTCAGCATGCTTGTTACTAATATATAGGTAGCCTACTGATTTTGTATATGTTGATTTTGTATCCTGCCACTTTGCTGAGAGTGTTTATCAATTCTAAGAGTTTTCTTTTTAGTGTCTCTTACATATAGAATTGTATCATTTGCAAACAAGGATATATTGATTTCTTCCCTTCCTATTTTGTATTCCTTTTATTTCCTTCTACTATCTTATTGCTCCAGCTCAAACCTCAAGCCCATTGAATAAGAGTGGAGAAGGCAGCCATCATTGTCTTGTTCCTGGTTTTAGTGAAAATGCTTTGTGATTTTATTATATACGTTATTACACTCAAATGCATCTTCTACTTCTAGTTTCTTCTGTGCTTTTTACCAAATCATAAATGGATGTTGGACTCGGTAAAAAAAAATTTTAAATTTATTGATTGGCATATGTTAAACCATTCTTGTGTCTCTGGAACGAAGTAAACTTGATCATTATGAGTGACTTTTTTGATGTATTCTTGGATTCTGTTTGCAAGTATTTTACTGAGATTTTTTGCATTTATGGTCATCAGGAGATTGTCCTATAATTTTCATCCCTTGTTGACTTCACTGAGAGTTTGGTAGCGTTTCTTCTCTATTTTATGAAATAGCTTAGGAAGCATTAAGGTGAGTTCCTTAAAGGCCTGGATCTGGAATTTTCCTAGTTGAGAGATGAACTGGGTTTTTGTTACTGCAGAATTCGGTTCTCTCCTTCCACTCTGCTTCCCGGAGATCTCACTCAGGCTGTCAGGCTTGAGGGCATCTATCTTTACTCGGTGAACCGTCTCGATGGCCCACTTCCTGAATTTAGATAGTCATCTTTTCAAGATTTAGGACATCTTATGCTATGGTTTTATTGACCATATTACTTATGCCATTAGCCTGAAATTCTCTGTCTTCTATCCTCATGATCAACAAATTTTATGTTTTAATGGGATCCTATAGATATTATATGTTGTATTCAAATTGTTTTTGTTTTACCTTTGTCTGTGTCTGAATCTATGTTGTTTTCCATCCCTAAAAGTCTATAATCCACTTAATATTGGTGAGACTTTCTACTGAGTCTTTTTATTTGAACTAACGAGCTTTTTATTTCTAAAATTTCAATTTGTTGGGTTTCTTTTTTCAGTGTTTCTATTGAATTATTTCTGTTGAATTCCTCTTTTGTACCCATTATTGACTTCCTTATTTCATCCAACTGTTTCTTTATTTTCTATTTGATTCATTTAGGAGATTATTTGTGTCCTCTTTAATTTTGTTAAGATTTCTTTTAATTATTCTTTAGAATTTTTTGGGATTTCATCTAGCTCACTTTCATTGAATTCATTACTGTGGAACTGATATTTTTCAGAACGGTCATACTGCCTTGATTTTTCATGTTTTTCTGTATTGGGACTTGTGTGTCTGGGACTGTGTCATTGTTTGGAATTTTTATCATTGTATTAGCCCAGTTAAAGAATTTGCAATGTGTCGGGCAGTGGTGGTACACACCTTTAATCCCAACACCTGGGAGGCAGAGGCAGGAGAATCTCTGAGTTCCAGGACAGCCAGGACTGTTACACAGAGAAACCCTGTCTCGAAAAACCAAAACCAAGCCGGGTGGTGGAGCATGCCTTTACTCCCAGCACTCGGGAGGCAGAGCCAGGCAGATCTCTGTGAGTTCAAGGCCAGCCTGGGCTACAGAGTGAGTTCCAGGAAAGGCACAAAGCTACACAGAGAAACCCTGTCTCGAAAACAAAACAAAAAACACCAAACAAACAAAAAACCAAAACCAAACAAATAAACAGAAAGAAAAGAAAAAAAAAGAATTTGCAATGTTCAAGTAGGACTGGACTGCAGTGAGTTTGATATGCATAGTTTAAATACCTAGGGCACTGTGTGCAATCTTCTACATTACTCCGAGAGTTGAGAAGACTATTAGTTGAAGAGGCATCACAATACTGTGCAAATATTGAAATAGCTGGTAAAAAGTTCTTTCTTTAACTTCAATAACTATTTGGGGATAAAGTACTTGATAAAATTCTTTCATTCGGGGAGACATAAACAACATCAACCCCTTCTCCTGAGGTCCCAACAAGAAACTGAGACACGATTCCACCAAAGTTCACCAGGGAACCAGTGAGTTTATCTGGCTTCCTTCCAGAGCAGAGGTGAGCGGGAGACTTACAGAGGTGCGGGTGCTCCTGCGGGCTGCACCTGGAAAATCTTTCCCTAGCGGGTGTGAAGGTTTCTTCTCACAATGGAGCCGAGCCGCTCCAGTCTTCCCAAGCCTACATGGAAACTCACCCCTCCCCTAGGCCACATGCGATTCAATTAAGGCAGAGGTGCTTACAACAGGTGGTAGGGAGCAGTGGGATGCTCAGGGGATCAGGTTTACACCCCGGGGTGTAAACAGTCAACAAACCCAGCTGCGATGACCATGGACAAGGGGCCGCAGCTGAATGCCCCAAGATAGTGGTTACTCTGCTCTGAGGACACTCACTCCAGCAAGCAATAAGGATGGTTTTTTTGTTTTTGTTTTTTGTTTTTTGTTTTTTGTTTTTTCGAGACAGGGTTTTTCTGTGTAGCTCTGTGCCTTTCCTGGATCTCACTCTGTAGACCAGGCTGGCCTCGAACTCACAGAGATCCGCCTGCCTCTGCCTCCCGAGTGCTGGGATTAAAGGCGTGCGCCATCACCGCCCGGCAAGCAATAAGGATGTTATAGTGTGCAGTCAAGTATTAGTTAGAAAGGTTAGAGGAGAAAAGAAGTAGACTGAGTACAGGCCGGAAGGCTAGGGACTAGCAGCGTTAGGTGAACTGAGGGAAGAATTGAGGAAGGAACAGGAGCTGGAAAAGAGAAGCTGGGATAAGTTTCACGGAGTTTAAAGGTTGTTAAGTCTATGGAAGTACAAAGAGGGGGTGGGGAAAAGGAGAAGGAATTAAGTAGGCATAAGAGAAAAGTTAAATGAGCTGTAGAGAAGAATAATCGGGAGCACACAGTGCAGTGAGTGCAGAACAGTCATCACACCTAACTGAATAATGTTAAAACTGAGCTAAGAATTCAACATTAAACAAAGTAATAGCAAAAGATGACAATGTGAAAGGAAAGTATAATGCATGAAAATATTATCTCATCAGCCAGCATTTCTTGGTGGGATGGGTTTTGAATTCCTTTCCCCTCCTGTGATGTTTGATGGAGCAACCACTGATAGGAAAGGTGCTTTTCTTTCTTTCTTTCTCTCTCTTTCTCTCTCTCTCTCTCTCTCTCTCTCTCTCTCTCTCTCTCTTTCTTTCTTTCTTTTTTTTCTCCAAAAATGGGGTTTCTCTGTGTAGCCCTGGTTGTCCTGGAACTCGCTCTGTAGCCCAGGCTGGCCTCGAACTCACAGAGATCCGCTTGGCTTTGCCTCCAGAGTGCTGAGATTAAGGGCGTGCACCACCACCAGCCAGAGGTGCATTTTTAATATTCCAGTTTAAACCTACAAAGCCAGATTTGGGATATACAGTTGCTGTGATGGAGTTTAAACAAATTACTTTTTCTGGTTGAATGTTTAGTGCAACTTCTCTGAGTTCTGTGTTCTTAGTTGCCCTGTTGTCACACACCAAGGCAATGACAGAACCCTCCAGGGTGCCCTTTAGTTTCCGGGAGCACGGCCTCCACTGACGTCTGCCAGCCGTGCATGTAAGCCTCAGTTCTGCGTCTTCTATTTCCATAGCTGTCCCAGTGACAATGCAGAGGAGGAGGCTGTAAGGCACTGCTGGGAGTTGCTGCTGACCTCAGCCGGAGCGAGCGCTGCATGCCTGCCGGAGCTGAATCTCTGCTTCCCTGTGTTCCGCCCTCCGCCATTGCAGCCAATTGCAGGGACAGTGGGTGGTGTGTGTCTGTGGCCAAATTTCCTGGCTATTCCCACGACTTTGGCCAAAACCATGTACTACAGCTAGGCATCAGTTTGTGGCTACTCCCTTTTGCTTCTCCGTGGAGATTTCAGCTACACATTTATTTACAGATACTGTCTCTTGTGAGAATAGGAATTATTGTGTATTATCTCGACTTTTTTCTTTGATTGAGTAACAAATGAGTTTTCTAATCTGCCTCAATAATCAGAAGCCTCAATAAATTGTGTTTATAAGCATTCTTTTTATGCCATCGTGATTGAATTTTCTAAGTTACATTTAGAATTATTCATTGATAGTGTATAGAAATGGGTTGAACTTGGTATTTGTACTGTGGCTTGTTATACTTAGGTTTTTTTTTTGGTTCTAATAGTGTTTCCATGGCTTCCTTAGACACACAAGATAACATTGTTTGCAAATTAAGACACTTCTTTTTTCAATTTGGATGCCTTTTATGCCTGGTTGTAAAGATTGGAACTTCCAGTATAGTATTGATTAGGACTGGTGAAATCTGGCAACCTTGAATCGTGATCCATTAAAAGAGAAAATTATTCAATCAACAATGTATCATTAATACATTGTTGGCTGGTATGTTGAAGATGCTCACTATAAGAATTTGGTAGTCCCTGAAGGGACCGGTTGCTCCGGAAGTGGAGGGAGGGGGTGAAAATGGCGCCCAGCTCGAAATCGGAGCTGAACAGCAGGGCTGGGAGCGGCAGCGGCGGCGGTCCTGGGGGAACCGGGAGAAAGCGGGCAGCGGGGCGGCAACGGGAACACGTCCTCAAGCAGCTGGAGCGGGTCAAGATCAGCGGGCAGCTCTCACCTCGTCTTTTCCGGAAGCTGCCCCCCAGGGTCTGCGTGTCCCTCAAGAACATCGTAGACGAGGATTTTCTCTATGCAGGCCATATCTTCCTGGGATTTTCCAAGTGTGGCCGCTATGTCCTCTCCTACACCAGCAGCAGTGGATGATGACTACTCCTTCTACAGGTACCACCTCTACTGGTGGGAGTTCAACGTCCACAGCAGACTCAAGCTGCTCCGGCAGGTGCGGCTCTTCCAGGATGAGGAGATCTACAGCGACCTGTACCTAACTGTGTGTGAGTGGCCTAGCGACGCTTCCAAGGTCATCGTGTTTGGTTTCAATACCCGCTCAGCCAATGGGATGCTCATGAATATGATGATGATGAGTGATGAGAACCATCGTGACATCTACATCAGCACTGCGGCTGTGCCACCTCGGGGTCGCTGTGCTGCCTGCCAGGATGCCAGTCGTGCCCACCCAGGGGACCCGAGCGCACAGTGCCTGCAGCACGGCTTCATGCTGCACACCAAATACCAGGTGGTGTACCCCTTCCCCACCTTCCAACCCGCCTTCCAGCTCAAGAAGGACCAGGTGGTGCTTCTCAACACCAGCTACTCACTGGTGGCCTGCGCTGTCTCTGTCCACTCAGCAGGTGACAGCAGTTTCTGCCAAATCCTGTATGACCACACAGCTTTGCCCCCAGCCCCACCTAGCTCGCCAGGACCTTGGAGCCCTGAGGCAGTCTCTGCCTTCCCCAGCCTTGGCCTTGAGGTGGCCCCAGCTCGGCCCTCTGGAGCCTCCAGCCCTCACCAGCCATTGCCAAGGCCAAGGAGTTTGTGACTGACATCTTCCGCAGGGCCAAAGAGGCCAAGGGTGGTACCTTGGAGGAAGCTCGGTTGCCCTCGGGCCTGGGGCCCTCAAGTAGCTGCTGCTGCTCATCCTCAGAGCCACCAGACCCAAGTGGGGAAGTGGTGCCCAGGGACAGTCCTCCTGCTTCAGCGGCATCTGCCCCGGAACCTGGCTACATCAACTACACCAAGTTGCACTATGTGTTGCGGGCTGGGGAAGGGACAAAACCCGAGGATGAGTTTGAGGATGACAAGATCTCCCTGCCCTTTGTGGTGACTGACCTCCGTGGACGCAACTTACGGCCCATGCGAGAACGGACAGACATGCAGGGCCAGTACCTGACAGTGGAGCAGCTCACATTGGACTTCGAGTATGTCATCAACGAGGTCATCCGTCATGATGCCACCTGGGGTCACCAGTTCTGCTCTTTCAGTGACTATGACATAGTTATCCTGGAGGTCTGCCCAGAAACCAACCAGGTCCTCATCAACATTGGCCTGTTGCTCCTAGCCTTCCCAGCCCCCACTGAGGAGGGCCAGCTCCGACCAAAGACCTATCATACCAGTCTAAAGGTTGTCTGGGACCTCAGCACGGGCATCTTTGAGACAGTCAGCGTGGGTGACCTAACCGAGGTCAAAGGGCAGACCAGTGGCAGTGTCTGGAGCTCCTACCGAAAAAGCTGTGTGGACATGGTCATGAAGTGGCTGGTGCCAGAGAGCAGTGGCCGCTTTGTGAACCGGATGACGAAGCACTGCACAAAGGGTGCTCACTGAAGGTTCTGGCAGACAGTGATCGGTACACTTGGATTGTGCTGTGAGGGCTGGACCGCCCTGGACCCTGACTCCAACTACCTCTGCAGGCCCGGGAGAGGATCGCCTTCCTGGGCTGGCCCTACAGGGGCCACAGTTGGCACTAGTGTTAGGTTGCAGGATGGGACTGGTGCAGCAGCCTCTGGTGGCCCAAGAGTCTGGATGTGTCTTTATTTATGCCTATTTAAGTTGGGAAAGGGCAGAGGGAGGAGCCCCTCAGGCCTGGCCTGCCCTAGCGAAGTCCAGTCCTGCTTCCTGTGCTCTGGCCCTTTCCTTGGCTGCAAGTGTAACCCTTAGGGGAGGCCCAGTGGTTCCGGCCTCCCTCCCTTGGGGTGGGAACCCTGTGGCCACCTGGCCTTGTTCTTCATGTACTAAATGCTTTATTTCTGAAAAAAAAAAAGAATTTGGTAGTTCCTTCTGTGTTCAGTTGGATGGGATTTTTTAATATGAATGGATTTTGGATTATGTCAAATGCCTTTTACTCATCAACTGAGATTAACATGGGGTTTTTTGTCTTTTATTCTGTTTAAATGATATATTAAATTAGTTGCTTTTCATATATTAAACCAACTTTGCATCCATGGGATAAATCCTTAATAGTCATGACATATAATCTTTTCCCCCTCTGGATTAGGTCTTCTAATATTCCACTAAGAAATTATCTTCTATACTAATGGGAGATATACCCCTAACATTTTATTCTTTTGTGATGTTTTATCAAAGTTTCTAGGTAGTGTTGACTTTGTAGAAAGAGTTAGGATGTGTCCATCTCTATTTTCTGTAAGGGTTTGTAAAAATTTGATGTTATCCCATGGCTACAGGCACAAGATTAAGCCATCCAACAGTCCAGCATGGATTGGGAGAGGGGCTCACAAGTCCCCACCTCTAGCTAAGGAGTCATTGACAGATTATGGCTGCTGGGGAAGGGAGAGCCATTTTAATTTGGGGGGGTGGCCACTGATAGGGTTCCCATGACTCAGTGGATGGTCCCACACCCATGTACATATGGAAAGCACTAATTTAACACATTGGGTAACATAAAGAAGATCCAAAGTTAGAAGGAGTATGTGTCCAGGGAGTTGGAGGTGGATATGATCAAATTCTCAAATAATACAATTTTAAATATTATATTAATGTTTTTGAGATACCACCTCACTCCAGTCTGAATAATGTTATCAAGAAATCTCACAACAGGCAGTGGTGGCGCATGCCTTTAGTCTCTGGAGACAGAGGCAGGCGGATCTCTGTGAGTTCAAGGCCAGCCTGGGCTACAGAGTGAGCTCCAGGAAAGGCACAAAACTACACAGAGAAATCCTGTGTTGAAAAACCAAAAAAAAAAAAAAAAAAAAAGAAAAGAAAAGAAAAGAAAAGAAAAGAAAAAAGAAAAAAAGAAAAGAAAAAAGAAATATGACATCTTAGCTTCTGCTCCTACTGCTCTGCTTCTCCCACCATGACTGACTGTATCCCCCATGGACCAGCCAGCCAGATTGAACCCTCCCTTCCTTCAGTGGCTTTTGTCAATGTTTTCTATTACAGCAGCAGAAAAAAAAAAAACAAAAAACAAAAAACTAATGCAACATGGAAAGTATAACACTAAGTGATGTGACCCAAACTCAGAAAGAAAACCCCACTCGTTCCCCTCATGTGGATCCACGTCGGCAGTGTAGCCATGTATAAATGCAAACAGGTGTTAGGTGTGGGTAAAGTTGGAAACTTCAGAAAGGATATCAGTACTGCATAATGAAGAAAGATGAGCTGTGGACCAAAGGACACACAAGTCATCAAAGAGGATTTGAAGCCAATTCCTTTCTAGTTTCAACTCTATAGTTTTTTTCCCCATGGTGGATATGTGAATTCAATTTTCTGTGCATTGGTGTAGCAGAAACCATTTTTGCATCCCAAAAGAATTCAACATAGGTTATTCCTCTGAGACAGTGATTGTAAAAGTTGGCCTTTCTTTTTAATCCTGTTGACCATTAGTGCAACAGAAATTAGCCGTTATTAGACACTGAATATATTTGTTACGTGGGCACATTTAGAAAATGCGTTTTTTTAAAAAGTATTTCAGCTGGGTAGTAGTGCGCGCGTGCCTTTAATCCCAGCACTCGGGAGGCAGAGCCAGGTGGATCTCTGTGAGTTCGAGGCCAACCTGGTCTACAGAGTGAGATCCAGGACAGGCACCAAAACTACACAGAGAAACCCTGTCTTGGAAAAAAAAAGTGTTTATTTCGGGGTTGGGGATTTAGCTCAGTGGTAGAGCGCTTGCCTAGCAAGCAAGTGCAAGGCCCTGGGCTCAGTCCTCAGCTCCAGAAAAAAAAAAAAAGAAAAAAATTCTTCTTAGAAGAGAGGTTTTTATTTTTGTTTTCCATTTGTTTATTTTTTTGGCTTTTGGTTTGGTTTGGTTTGGTTTCCAGACGGGCTTTCTCTGTGTAACAGACCTAGCTGTCCCAGAACTCACTGTTGATCAGGCTGGCCTCAAACTCACAGAGATCCGCCTGCCTCTGCCTCCCAAGTGCTGGGATTAAAGGTGTGTGCTACCACCGCCTGGCCAATACTTATAATTTTTTTGAAGACTTTGAACTTTTCTCTTCTAGTTCTTTATGAAATGTATAACAAGCCATTGTAAAACATAGTGTTAGGTTTCAACTTCAAAATGGTCTCCATAGTCTCAGGTGTCTGAACACTCGATCCCCACGTTATGGCACTGTTTGGGGGATTGTGTAACCTTTAGGAAGAGAAGCCTAGCTAAAGGAATTGGGTCAATGATAGAAGAGAATCAAAGCCCAGCCACCCTTCCTTCATCTGCTGAGATGTGAGTGTGCAGCTGTGAGACATTTTAACCTCCTTGTCTTCATGTCAACATGTACTCTGCCCTCAATTTTCTGTGTTTGTTCCTCTTCTCAGCACTGTGAGAAAACATCTGTTAAGAAGCAACTTAAGAGATGAGAAAATTGGTACCAATGAAGGGAGCTGGCTATGTGTTCTTCACAGGCTTTTCTGGCTGCTTTGAAGGAGGACTACGGAAGACTTTGAAAATACAGGCTAGAGCAGTTCCAGAGTGCTGGAAGCAGAATTTAGTGGGGGCATTCTGATGGAAGAGTGAGAGACCAGCGTTCCAATAGGAATGTATGGACAGTAAAGGCCAGGGTCACAGGGGAACAAATACTCTATTTGCAAATGAGAGTCCATTCGTGTTACACTCTAGCAAAGAATCTGGCTGCATTATACCCATGTCCTGAAATCTGAGATAGACTAAATTCAAAAGTAATGGTCTAACTTTTTTGGCAAGGGGAATTTCAAGACAACACACATTTAAAGGATGGCATGGTTAAGCTGTTAATGCCCATTATGCAGGATACACAGACAAGGATCTTTCCTTAAGCATTCAGGAGAGTGGAAACTGGCAGGGAATTAGCATAGGGAGGATATCGAGGTCAAGGTCAGCAAGCAAGGCAATAGTTACCCAAAATGGGGGGCCATGGCCCTACAGGTCCCCCTTTTACTGAAAAATGAGCTTCTGACTTGGGTTGCATGGGACGTCAGCAGGTCACCTTACCCGTCATGGAGACACCTGCCCAGGCCACACAGGTGCTCTGTCTTAGGTTGGTGAGTGCCCCCCAGGCATTACCCGTCTCTGAATACTCATTATCATACAGGCTTAATCGTGTGTGAGCTGCAGAGTTAACTGCTGCCAAAGATCTCAAAGTGGCGCTTGGCTTGCAATCTGTGTGTTTGACACAGAAAAGACCAACAGAAGTCCTAACCCACCCATAGCCAGTAGGCTAAAGGCAACTGAGACATTCCCTTCCTTAACGAGCCTTACTGCAAATTGGAGTCCTTGTAAGATGGTATCCCAAAAGCAAATGGAACTTGAGTTTATAAATTTATAATTTTCAAAGCCAATCGAAATGTTGAATTAAACTTATCATGCCCAATAGAATGAAAGATTAATTAACTATGGTAGCTACTTTTGCTGCAAGGGTCTCCACTGTGCTAGCTGTACTAAGTAATTATGAGATGGTATTGCTCACTGCTTTTACCCAGGCTTATGGCGAGAAAAAGGAGAAAATGTGCAGTTTGGTAAAGAAAGGGATGGAACCACATTTAAAGTAGTGGATGGGCAGGTGTGGACAAAGAGGCTACAATTCTTAAAGAGACTGATAATTAAAGAGAAATCTTATGTTTCGTACTGGGCCAGTGGGAAGGGTGCTTTGAGGGCAATACACCCATTGAATGCTCTAGAATGGCAAATGCATTTGAAAGGGCTGTGCCTAAATATACATTGCTGTTTTGGAACTCCTTGGTTTAAAAAAAATCCTAGGGTGTGGTGGTATTGTGATCCCCCAAAACATTGTGTACCCTAACAAACTTATCTGGGGTCAGAGAACAGAAAAGCCACTAGATACTTAGGATAAGCAGTGGTAGCACACCCCTTTAATCCTAGCATTCCAGAGGCAGAAATCCATGTGTTCAAGGATACAGCCAGGCATGGTGACTCACGCCTTTAATCCCAGAAAGTGAGCCTTTAATCCCAGGAAGTGATAGCAGATCGCAGAAAGGTATATAAGGCGTGAAGGCCAGAAACTAGAAGCTTTTATCTGGTTAAGCATTCAGGCTTTCGAGAAGCAGTTCAGCTGAGATTTATTTGGATAAGGACTCAGAGGCTTCCAGTCTAAGGAAACAGGATCACCTGAGGAATTGGCGAAGTGAGGAAGCTGTGGCTTGTTCTGCTTCTCTGATCTTCCAGCATTCACCCCAATACCTGGCTCCAGGTTTGTTTTTATTAACAAGACTCTTTAAGATTCCTGCTACACTAGGGAAATGGTTTTTTCCTCTAGTGTAGGACCATGACAGTAAGAGGAAATGGGGGCCAGGCTATATGCATCTGGAGCTGGAAGCAGACTTGACAGTAACATCTGTATGGTTCTGGTTTCACACATGTACAAAATGCCGAAGTTATGGAGTCATGGAGGCATGCACCAAAAGTCCTACTAAACCACTGAAGCCAGAAAATGTGTGACAGGGTCAGATCTTCGTAAGGAGGCCCTCACAGGCCATTGTGTGAGCTAAGAAAGTGAAGCCTGCATTTCAGTGCAGACCCCAGAATGTTGGGAATGCTATAAATGTTTGCCAAGAAAAGCTTCAGGCACAGAGTAAACACAGTCTAAGAGATGCCACATATGCTACAGGCAACAGGGCTACAGGAGCAGGGCTAGCCAAGCCCCTTTTCTTTTCTTTTCTTTTTTTCTTTGAGCTGAGGACCGAACCCAGGGCCTTGCGCTTGCTAGGCAAGCACTCTACCACTGAGCTAAATCCCCAACCTCCAAGCCCCTTTTCATCCCCAGTAATTCTACCATGACGTTCAGATAAAAGACATGCAACCATGGACAGTGACATTTGCTCACCTGGCTTTCAGTCTTACTTTGGTTCAGTTTTCCCCATCATCCTCCTGTTACTTCCTTTGGGATGAGAATGTATATTATGTGCCATCGTATAACTCTCTATTTGCCTTATCAGGATGAGGCTTTAGACTTTGTATTTTTGAAGGGTTAGACCTCCAAGACTATAGGAACTTGAGGTGTTGTACTGGATAGATTCGCGCTGGGGTGACCATGAGCCGATGGTGGCCACAGACAGAATGAAGGCTGGGGTGGGATGGTACTCCTGTCTACCTTATCATGATGAGCTTCACTATCAAACCATAAGCCAAAGCACATCATTCCTCCTTGAAGTGAGTTTTTTGCCAAGTGTAGTAGGTATATTTGGTTATAGTGACAAGAAAACTAACGCACAGTTACCCTATACAATTATTGAACACTAACTCATTTCTCCTGTACAGCTGAATTCAGACCCATTGTCCAACCTGTCTTTACCCTTTACCTTTCCATCTAGTGACACCAAAAATTTCTCATCTGCAAAAGGGAAACGCTCGATCTATTAAAAACAAAATCCTAAGTGTTCTCTCTTCATATTGATTTAAGATGTTTCTTTTCAAATTCTCATGCAGTTTTGTAGAGGTATAACTGATTTTAAAGTACACATGTTTAAAAACACCATTCCCACTTCTAGGTAAGATGGTAGATTAGAAGCTTCACCAAGGAAACTCAGTGAGAGAAAATAGTCAAAATGACACATCAATCTCTTTTACCACAAGAAAAAATTTCTGAAAACAAACTCTTTAAGCCTGGTTAGCTCTTTGCAGAAAAGCAAGTGCAAGTGAACCACGCTGTACTGGAGAACACAGTAGAAATAGATAGAAAATGCTTCTCTCCCTACCTGCTCCCCCATAGGAACAGAAGAAGCCAACGCAGGGGGCAGGGAGAGGGTGCATGCTAAGGTCCATGGGAACCACCAGGCAATGACTTACAACCTCCCTCCCACATACCAGCAACATGGATCATTGAGACTACTGTTGAAGCCATGGGTTCCTACTACCCTACTCCAAAATAACACCAAGTGAGCTGAGCCAAGCCAAGCTGAGAGAATGCCAAGGAGGGAAACGATGGCTCAATTCAGCACAACTGTGCCAGAATCTCTCTCCAAAAGTAAGGCCCTCTGGTGATACTAGATTAGATGAAAAGATGAAATCCCAGACAGAGACTTCAAAGGCATCAAAGAAGGAAATAAATCCTTCAGTGAATCACACACACACACACACACACACACACACACACACACACACACACGTGAATGAAATAAAAACATCAATACAAGAAACCTCACATTATTTCTGAGACCCAGAACCCTACCTAGGTAGGAGCCCCCAGAACCAGTCTGCCCACCTGTCTATCCATTAGCTACCCCACTTGCCACATCATGTGGAACCAAAAGGCATCTGGGTCCCGAGACCTCATGTAAGGATTCCCAGACCCAGTCCAAGCCACCGCTCACGCTCCTCATAGCTCAGCCTGGGAATCACGTGACATCCTACATCCAAGACCTCAGGTAGGGAAACCCAGAGCTAGTCTGCCACTATCAAGATGTACCGAGACCACATGTTGTTCTGTGCCCCTGACCAAAAATAGAGACCCTTTGGCCTGGCCTCTGCCTGCCACAACCTGAGGTCAATGTGGCATCCTGCACTTTGTCACCCTGGAGCATTACCCATTCTTACTGTGACCCCAGCCCCTGTGACCCAAGGAACATCTGAAGTGAGCCCTCTACAGACTTCTGAAAATCAACAGTGAGAAACTTCTAAGTCTGCACAGTGTTTGTTTCTGGGCTCAGAAATTGCACCTATCCCTAGCTGAGCTGTGACCACTTCTGACACCCCATTTTGCACATTAAGACATAGTGGTCACAATACAAAATACCACACCATTCAGCTATTCCACAACCTGACAAGTTGGGGTATCAGCAAGCAAAGACCCAAACATCCATTCAACTGAGAAACACTACCAACAACCTAACTCCAGATACTTAGGTCCCATCCCCCAAACATGAACAATATGAAAAACCAAGACAATATGTCTCCTCCAGAAATTAGCAACCCATCATAATAGTCCCTGACAAAAGCAAGTTATCTGATGTACAAGACAATGATTTTAAAATAGCAATTATAAATGCATTAAAGGACTTCAAAGATAATATGAATAAATGTCTGAATGAAGACCTTGATAACATAAGTGAATACTTGGATGAAATAATAAAACATTTCAAGATATGAAAATAGAATTTAATAAAGAAATAGAATATCCAAAGAAAAGTAAAACTGAATTAGAACTTGAAATAAAAAACTCAGGAAGAAAAAAAATAAAAGCTCATAGGAAAGATTCACTGTTTTAATTAGGGTTTTATTGTGGCGATAAAGACCATGACCAAAAAAAAAAACTTGGTAAGGAAAAGGATTACTTCATCTTACAACTCTCAGGTCACAGAGGGAAGACACAGGGCAAGAATTCAAGCAGGAATTTGGAGGCAGGAACTAGAGCAGAGACCATGGATGAATGCTGCTTACTGGTTTGTTCTTCCTGGCTTGCTCATCCCGCTTGCTTATACAATTCAAGATCACCTGCCACGGTGAGTTGGACCCTGCCACATCAATCATGAATCAAGGAAATGCCTCATGAACATGCCTATAGGACAAACTAAGGGAAGCATTTTCTCAATTGAAGTTCTCTCTTCCAATGTAACACTAGCTTGTGTCAAGTTGACAAAAGCCCAATCAGGACATTTTCCAGTAGACTGTATCAAGCAGAGGAGAGCATGTCAGTTCTCAAAGACAAGGTAAAGAAAATGGATTACTCAGTCAAAGCAAATATTAAGTCTAAAAGAATCCAGGAATTTGAGGACACTGTAAAAATATCAAACCTGTGAATTGTAAGTATAGAAGAAGAAGGAAAAGAAGGAGAAGGAGGAGGAGAAGAAGGAGGAGGAGAAGGAGGAGGAGGAGGAGGAAGAGGAGGAGGAGGAGAAATCCTGATGAAAGGCATAGAAAATATTTTCAACAAAATCATAGAAAAAAATTTCCCAAATCTAAGGAAAAAGATGCCCATCAAGGTGCAGGAGGCCTATGGAACACCAATAGACAAGACAAGAAAAGAAACACCCCATGTCACATAAGAATCAAAACATGAAATGTACAAAGCAAAGAAAGGGTATAGAAAGCTGAAAGAGAGAAAGACCGAGTCACATATAAGGGCAGGCCCATCAGAGTAATACTTGGCTGTTCAATAGAGACATTGAAAGAAAGAAGGGTATTGACTGAAGTTCTACAAATTCTGAAAGGCCACAGATGCCAGTCCAGACTACTCTACCCAGCAAAACTATCAGTCTTAATCGAAGGAGAAAGACAACTTTCTGTAATGAAAATAGATTTAAGGAATTTGTGTCCAGTAAGCCAGCTGATGAAAGAAGATGCTCGAACTAAGAAAACTTTGGTCTGAAGAGAAAAATCAACACAGATCTCATCATTAACAATAGACAAGATTTGAGGGTAAATGGATGGAAAAGGGTGTTCCAAAGAAAGTGAAACTAGGAAACAAGCAGTCATAGCTATTCCAATATCTGACAAAATTGAGTGCAAACCAAACTAATTACAAGAGATAAGGATCGACAAACACTTCATACTCATTAAACGAGTAATCCACCAACAGTATATTACACCAAACACAGCATTACATAATTTCATAAAAGAGACATTATTAATAGATCTAAAATCATGACTGACCTCAAAAAATGGATGACTTCAGTACTCCAGTCTCACCAACAGACAAGTCATCAAAACAAAACTGAACAGAGATATTCTGGAATGAAATGATATCATAAATCAAATGAACCTAACATATCTACAGAACATTCCACCCAAACACTAAAGCACATACTTTCTTCTCACCAGCTTATGGAACATTTTCCAAAATTTACAACATATTAAAATATTGGGCCAGGCGGTGGTGGCGCAAGCCTTTAATCCCAGCACTCGGGAGGCAGAGGCAGGCGGATCTCTGTGAGCTCGAGGCCAGCCTGGGCTACAGTGTGAGTTCCAGGACAGGCTCCAAAGCTACACAGAGAAACCCTGTCTCAAAAAACCAAATACATATATGACAAAATCAATTGAGGAAAATTGAAATAACATCCTGCATTCTACCTGACTATACTGAAATAAAGCTGGATGTTACCAACAACAGGAACTACAAAAAGGACACAAACTAATGGAAACTAAACAACATACAAGTGAATGCTAATTGGGTCCAAGAAAAAAATCAAGAAAGAAAAAATCCCTAGAAAGGAATGAAAATGAAAACATAACATACCAAAATCCATGGGGAACAATGAAGAAGCCCTAAGAGGGAAGTCTTCAGAAACACTTTTTATTTTTTTAATTAAAGTTAAATTACACTATTCCTCTCTCCAAGCCCTCCCATATACTTCCCCTTGCTCTCAAATTCATGACCTCTTTTTGTTTTACACACACACACACACACACAACCTTAAATACATAATAATTTCAAGGGAAAATGATCAAGTGATACACACACACACACACACACACACACACAC
>CABHPQ010116056.1:0-26512 GCA_902168405.1 Peromyscus aztecus
TACCTCAGCTCTCCCCATATATACCCCCCATCTCTAATCAGAAAATAGCGGGCCTCTAAGAGACAACAACCAAACAGGATGAAAGAAGATACAATAAGACATGGCAAAAGCCCCACACTAAAGCTGGACAAGATAACCCAACAGGAGGAAGAGTCCCAAGAGCAGGCAAGAGTCAGAGACACACCCGTTCAAACTGTTAGGAGTTCCACAAAAATGTCAAGCTAACAGCCATAACATACATACAGAGGACCTGGTGCCAGCCCATGCAGGCCCCGTGTGCTTGCCACTTCAGTCTCTGTGAACTCAGAGGAGTCATACTTAATTGATTAAGTGGGCCATGATCTCCTGGTGTCCTCAATCCCCTCTGACTACTACAATCTTTCCTCCCTCTTTTCCATGGGGTTCCTGGAACTCTTAAGGGGAGGGACCTGATGGAGACCTCCAATTTAGACTTTCTGCATAATGTTTGGTTGTGGGTCTCTGCATCTGCTGTCAGAGAAACCTTCTCTGATGATGACTGGACAAAGCACCAAATCTGAGTATAGCAGAATATCATTAAGAATCATTTCATTGATTATTTTTATTATATTTGTTGGCAGTCGTATTTGGTTCTATCCTAATTCTCTGGGCTATCCAGTCTCCTGTTCCTGGCCATCCAGGCAGTGTAGGAAATGGACTCCTTTTTGTGGTATGTGCGTCAAGTTAAACCAGACATTGTTTGGCCACCCCCACAAGTTTTTTGCCACCGTTGCCCAGCACATCTTTTAGGCAGGATGAATTGGAGGTCAAGGGTTGTGTGGCTGGGTTGGTGTCCAGGTTCGTTTTTCAGTAGCCTGCTGAGTACCTTCCCATGCAAAAGAGACTAGATAGGGGTGAAGGCTCCATGCAAGTACCAACTCAACCTCTCCACATTCAGTGAGCTGTGTGGAGGTTATCCTTAACAGTGGGGCCCATCTGACAGGTTTTTGGGAGCAGCCCTCTGTCCTAGCATCAGTCTGGGCTGTTTAGGGATTTCTGTTGGACCACCTCGGCCAACAATTCAACTGAATACAACCCAATCCCACAACTGGAAGACTTGCCTGGCTACAAAAGATGACCAGTTTAGACTGTGTCCTTCATTACTAGGAGTCCTCACTAGAGTCACCCACATAGATTCTAGGAAGTTTCCACTGCACTAGGTATCCATACCACCCTCTCAAGTGCCCCCCAATTCCAGTCATCTTTCCCCACACTCTCTCCCTTTCTCTCTGCCCCAACCCACCCCCAGTCCACCTGCAAGATCTATTCTTTTTTTCCCTTCCTAGGAAGATACATGCTTCCCCCTTAGAGCCCTCGTCTTTACCTAATTTCTCTGAGTCTGTGGATTGAAGCTTGATTATTGTGTACTTAACAGCTAATAGCCACTTAGAACTAAATACATACCATATTTGTCTTTCTGTTTCTTGTTTACCTCACCCAGGATGATTTTTTTTCTAGTTGCATCCATTTGCCTTCAAATTCCATGATGTCATTTTTTAAACTGCTAAGTAATACTCCATTGTGTAATATACCACATTTTCTTTATCCATTCTTCAGTTGAGTGACATCTAGGTTGTGTTTAGTTTCTGGCTATTATGAATAAAGCTTCTATGAACATAGTTGAGCAAGTAAGTGTCCTTGAGATAAGATGGAGCGTCTTTGGGTATATGCTCACGAATGGTATAACTGCGTGCTGAGGTAGATTGATTCCATTTTCTGATTAACAGACACTGATTCCAAAGTGGCTGTACAAGTTTGTATTCCCACCAGCAATGGAGAAGTGTTCCCCTTGCTCCACATCCATGCCAGCATGAGCTGTCACTTGTGTTATTGATACTAGACATTCTGGCAAGTATAAGATGGAATCTCAAAGTAGATTTGCATTTCCCTGCCTAATGACTAAGGATGTTGAACATTTCTTTAAATGATTCTCAGCCATTTGCAATTCCTCTATTGAGAATTGTCTGTTTATATCTGTTACCCATTTTTAATAGGATTATTTGGGGTTTTATGATATCTAGCTTTTTGTTCTTTATATGTATTTTGGATATTAGACCTATATTGGATGTGAGGCCAGTAAAAATCTTTCCCCATTTTGTAGGCTGCCCTGCCATTTTGTCCTATTGACAGTGTCCTGTGGTGGTATTTTGTTTGTGCTCTAACAAATAACTTTTGCCTGGATATCAAGTACGGAGCTAGCCACTAGTTAATCACAGAGGCCAGGCAGTGGTGGCACACACCTTTAATCCCTGCACTTGGGAAGAGGAAGTAGGAAGATCAGGAATTCAAGGCCACCCTGGGCTACAAGAGATTGATCCAATCTAAAAGAAACAGAGCCAGGCAGTGAAGGCTCATGCCTTTAATCCCAGCACTAGGGAGGTGGAGACAGTAATAAAAGGCAGGAGGAGACAGGAGCTCAGCCCCCCTTTTTGATCTGAGGATTCAGTAGGGATAAGAAATCTCTCTAGTGGCTGCTCCTTTACTTCTCTGATCTTTCAGCATTTACCCCGATATCTGACTCCAGGATTTTATTATTAAGATGAATTAGAATTCCTGTTACAGTGTCCTTTGCCTTACAAACACTTTTCTGTTTCATGAGATCCCTTTTGTTAATTGTGCTTGTGCTATCGGTGTTCTATTCAGGAAGTTGTCTCCTGTACCAATGCTTTCAAGGCTATTTCCCACTTTCTCTTCTACCAGGTTCAGTGTGTCTGGTTTTATATTGAGGTCTTTGATCCACTTGGACTTGGAGTTTTGTGTGGGGTGATAGATATTGATCGATTTGCATTCTTGTATGTGCAGACATCCAGTTCCACCAGCACAATTTGTTGAAGATGCTTTCCTTTTTTCCCTTGTGAATTTCTGGATTCTTTTATAAAACAAATCAGGTGTCCATAGGTGTGTGGACTTAGTCTGGGTCTTCAATTCAATTCCACTGATCAATGTGTGTCTATTTTTATGCCAATACCATGTGTTTTTTTTATTACTACAGGTCTATAATACAACTTAAAATCAAGGATGGTGATACCTCCAGCAGTTCCATTATTGTTCAGGATGGTTTTAACTATCCTGTGTTTTTTGTTTTTTTATATGAAGTTGAGAATCGTCCTTTCAAGATCTGCAAAGAATTGTGTTAGGGATTGCACTGAATGTATAGATTGCTTTTGGTAGGATGGCCATTTTTACTGTGTTAATCTTACTGATCCATGAGCATGGGAGATCTTTCCATCTTCTAATATCTTCTTCAATTTCTTTCTTCAAAGACAGGAAGTTCTTGTCATACAGGTCTTTCATGTGCTTGGTGAGAGTTACCCCAAGATAGTTTATATTATTTGAGATTATTGTGAAAGGTATCATTTCCCGGATTTCTTTCTGAGTTCTTTTGTTGTTTCTATATGGGAGGATTATTGATTTTTTAAAGTTATTCTTGTATACAGCTACTTTGCTGAAATTGTTTATTAGCTGTAGGAATTCCCTGGTGGAATTTTTAAGGTCAGTCATGAGTACTATCATATCATCTGCAAATAACAAAACTTTGACTTTGTCCTTTCGAGTTTGTATCCCCTTGATCTCCTTCAGTTCTTATTGCGCTAGCTAGATCTTCAAGTACTATATATGGAGAGAGTGTGTAACCTTGTCTTGTTCCTATTTTTCATGGATTTTATTTGAGTTTCTTGCTATTAAATTTGATGTTGGCTATAGGATGGCTGTAAATTGCTTTTATTATGTTTAGGTATGTCCCTTGTATCCCTAATCTATCCAAGACTTACCATGAAGGGGTATTGAATTTTGTAAAGGGCTTTTTGGCAGTCAATGAGATGATCATGTGTATTTTTTCCTTCACTTATATGGTGGATTACATGTTCTTAATTTCATATTTTGAACAATTCCTGCATCTCTCAGATGAAGCCTACTTGATCATAGTGGTTGATTTTTTTTTTTCAAGACAGGGTTTCTCTGTGTAGCTTTGCAACTTTCCTGGAACTCACTCTGTAGACCAGGCTGGCCTCGAACTCACAGAGATCTGCCTGTCTCTGCCTCCCGAGTGCTGGGATTAAAGGCGTGTGCCACCACCACCCAGCCAGTTGATCCTTTTGAAGTGTTTTTTAATTCAATTTACTAGTATTTTAGAATCTATGCTCATAATGGAAATTGGTCTATAATTCTCTTTCTTTGTTGAGTATGTAGTTTGGATATCAGAGTGACTTTGGCCTCATTAAATGAATTTGGCAATGTTCCTTCTGTTTTGTGGAATAATTTTAGGAGTATTGGCACTAACTCTTAGTTTAAAGTTTGGTAAAATTCTGCACTAAAACTATCTAACCTTGGACCTTTTTTGTTTGGGACACTTTTAATGACTGCTTCTATTTCACTAGGGGTTATAGGTCTATTTAAATTGTTTGTCTGATCATAATTTAACTTTGGTACATGCATTGAGAGAATTACCCATTTCTTTTAGATTTTCCAATTTGTGGAGTACAGGTTTTTGAAGTATGAGCTAATGATTCTTTGTATTTCCTTGGTGCCTGTTGTTTCTGATTTTGTTAATTTGGATATTCTTTCTCTTCCTTTTAGTTAGTTTGGATAAAGGTTTGTCTATCTTGTTCATTTTTTTTTTTAGTGATAAAACATGGCTTAATTTTTATTATTTTTTATTAAGATTTTTTTCATTCATTTTACACACCAATCAAAGATCCCCCTCTTCCCTCCTCCCACTCCCCCCCATAAGAAGGCAAGGCCTCCTATGGGGAGGCACATCCGGTAAAGGCAAGTCCAAGCCCTTCCCCCAGCCTCAAGGCTGTACAAGGTGTCCCATCATAGGTAGTGGGCTCCAAAAAGCCCCCTCATGAATCAGGGATGGATTCTGATTCTACCACCAGGGGGCCTCCCAAGCAAATCAAGCTATACCATTGTCTCGCCGTGCAGAGGGCCTAGTCCAGTCCCATGCAGGCTCTACAGACATTGATTCAACTTCATGAGTTCCCACTAGTTTGGTTTGGTCATCTCTGCAGGTTTCCCCATCATGATCCTGATGCACTTGCTCATAGAATCTCTCCTTTCTCTCTCCTTCTGGAATCCTGGAGCTCTGCCTGGTGTTTGGGTGGATCTCTGCATCTGCCTCCATCAGTCATTGGAGGAAAGTTCTGTGATGACAGGGTATTCACTGATCTGATAAATGGGGCAAGCCAGTTCAGTTAAGGCACCCTCTCCACTATTTCTAGTAGTCCAAGCTGGGGTCATCCTTGGGGATTCCTGGCAACTTCCCTAGCACCGGGTTTCTCTCTATCCCCATGATATCTCCCTCCATCATGGTATTTCTCTCATTGCTTTCCCACTCCATCCCTGTTTCAGCTTGACCATCCCATTCCCTTATGTTCTCATCCCCAATTAAAGAATCAATTCTTTGTCTCATTGATTCTTTGTATTGTTCTCTTTGCTTTTGATTTCTGCCCTCAGTTTATTTCTTGCCATCTACTCCTCTTTTGTGTGCTTAGTTCTAGAACTTTCAGACATACTTTTAAGTTGCTAGTATGAAATCTCTCCAATTTTTTTGGTAGGCAGTTAGTTCTATTAACTTGCCTCTTAGCACAGCTTTCATTGTGTCCCAAATGTTTGGGTATGCTGTGTATTCATTCTCGTTGAATTCTAGAAAGTCTTTCATTTCTTTATTTCTCTCTTGACCAATTTTTCATTCAGCATAGAGTTATTCAGTTTCTATGAGGTTGTAGGCTTTCTGATGTTTCTGTTGTTGATACCTAGCTTTAATCCATGATGGTCTGATATGATGTAGGGAGTTATTTCAATTTTTTGTATCTGTTGAGGCTTGCTTCATGACCAAGTATGTGGTCAACTATGGAGAAAGTTCCATGAGGTACTGAGAATACATATACATACACACATTTTTTGTTTGAGTGAAATGTTCTATGTTTTATAGATACCTATTAGGTCCATTTGGTTTATAACATCTGTTAGTTTCAATATTTCTGTTTAGTTTTTGTTTGGATGACCTGTCCATTGATAAGAGTGGGGTACTAAGGTCTCCTACTATCAATATGTAAGGGTCAATGTGCAGTTTAAGCTTTAGTAATTTTTCTTTTACAAATGTGGGTGCTTCAAAACTCAAGTCCAAGTGGATCAAAGACCTCAACATAAATCCAGTTACGTTGAACTTGATAGAAGAGAAAGTAGGAAGTAGTCTGGAAAGAATTGGCACAGGAGACCACTTCCTAAATATAACACCAGTATCACAGACACTGAGAGCAACAATTAATAAATGGGACCTCCTAAAACTGAGAAGCTTTTATAGAGCAAAGGACATGGGCAATAGGACCAAAAGACAGCCTACAGAATGGGAAAAGATCTTCACCAGCCCCACATCTGACAGAGGGATGATCTCCAAAATACATAAAGAACTAAAAAAGCTAGACATCAAAATACTGAACAATCCAATAAAAAAAAAATGGGCTACAGAGCTTAACAGAGAGTTCTCAACAGAAGAATCTCAAATGGCTGAAAGGCATTTAAGGAATTGTTCAACATCCTTAGTCATCAGGGAAATGCAAATCAAAGCAACTCTGAGATACCATCTTACACCTGTCAGAATGGCTAAGATCAAAAACACTGAAGACAGCTTATGTTGGAGAGGATGTGGAGCAAGGGAAACACTCCTCCACTGTTGGTGGGAATGCAAACTTGTACAACCACTCTGGAAATCAGTATGGCGGTTTCTCAGAAAATTGGGAATAAGTCTTCCTCAAGACCCAGTTATACCTGTCTTGGGCATATACCCAAAGAACGCTCAATCTTATCAGAAGGACACATGCTCAACTATGTTCATATCAGCATTATTCATAATAGCAAGAACCAGGAAACAACCTAGATGCCCCTCAACTGAAGAATGGATAAAGAAAATATGGCACATATACACAATGGAGTACTACTCAGCAATAAAAGCAATGATATTATGAAATTTGTAGGCAAATGGATGGAACTAGAAAATATCATCTTGACTGAGGTAACCCAGACTCAGAAGGACAAACATAATATGTACTCCCTCATAAGTGGATACTAAATGTGAGGGAAGGGATGGCCAGAATGCAACTCACAACTCCAGAGAGACTAGCTAACAGGGAAAGACCCTAGGAGGGACAGATGGATGACTCTGTAAAGGAGAAGTGGATGAGATCTACATGAGTGGACTGGGGGTGGGGGGGTGGCAGAGGGCGAGGAGTGGGGGATGAGAACAGAGGGAAATGGGAGGGTCAAGCTGGAACAGGGACAGAGTGGGAGGGCAGGGAGGAAGATAACATGATAGATGAGGACATCATGGGAATAGGAAGAGGAGGGTGCTGGGGAGGCTCTCAGGAATCCACAAGGTTGACCCCACCTTGGTCTGCTGGCAGTGGTCCAGAGGGTGCCTGGACCGGTCTACTCTGGTGACCATGCTGGCAAATAACCTAGCTGTCATCATAGAGCCTTTGTCCAGTGACTGATGGAGGCAGATACAGAGAGCCACAGCCAGGCACCAGGCTGAGCTCTGGGAATCCAATTGATGAGAGAGAGGAGAGATACTGCAGGCAAGGGACATGGAGATCATGACAGGGGGGACGTGCAGATATGACTGGCCACACTAGTGGAAGCCCATGAACTGTGGACTGGTGGTCATGGAGCTCCCATGGGACTGGACTAGGCCCTCTGGATACGGAAGACGGTTGTTTGGCTTGAACTGTTTGGGAGGCACCCAGGCAGGGGAATTTTGATCTGTCCCTGATCTATGGGCAGGCTTCTGGAACCTGGTACCTGTAGTGTGACACCTTGCACAGCGTTTGTGCAGTGGGAAGGGGCTTGGACCTGCCTAGGCTCAGTGTGCTGGGCTCTGCTGACTCCCCATGGGAGATCTCAATTTGGGGGATGTGGGGCTGGGAGGTGGCTTGGGAAAGAGAGCTGGGGGTGGGAGAAGGGAGGAGGGGGGATCTGTGGATAGCATGTAGAGTGAGTAGAACATTTCTTAATAAAGAAAAATGAATGAAAAAAATGAAAACAAATGTGGGTGCTCTCTCCTTTGGGGCATAGATGTTATGAATTGAAACATCTTTGTGGATTTTTCTTTGATGAGTATGAAATGCCCTTCTCCATCTCTTCTGATTAATTTTAGTATGAAGTCTATTTTGTTAGATATTAAAAAGCATCTTGCTTCTTGAGACCATTTACTTGGAAAAAATTTTTCAGCCTTTTACTCTGAGGTAATGTCTAGTGTTGATGTTTAGGTGTGTTTTGTGTATGTAGCAGAAGGATGGATCCTGTTTTTTTTTTTTTTAAATCCATTCTGTTAGTCTGGGTCTTTTTATTGGAAAATTGATTCCTTTGATATTGAGAAATATCAATGACCAATGTTTGTTAATTCCTGTTATTTTAGTTGTTGTTGTTGTTCTGGTTGTTGTTGTTGTTGTTGTTGGTGGTGGTGGTGGTGGTGTGTGTGTGTGTGTGTGTGTGTGTGTGTGTGTGTGTTTCTTTTCTTTTGGTTTTGCTGGTGTGACAGTACTTCCTGTTTTATTGTGGGTGTAGTTAACCTCTTTAGGTTTGAGTTTTCCTTTTAGCACCTTCTGTAGGGCTGGATTTGTAGATAGGTATTGCTTAAATTAGACTTTATTGTGGAATATCTTATTTTCTCCATCTATGGTGACAGAAAGTTTTGCTGGGTATAATAGTCTGGGCTGGCATGTGGTCTCAGAGTCTGCAACACATCTGTCTGGGCTCTTATGGCTTTTAGAATCTCCATTGAGAAGTTGGGGATAATTCTAATAGGTCTGCCTTTATATGTTACTTGGCCTTTTTCCTTTGCAGCTTTTCATATTCTTTCTTTGTTCTCTATGTTTAGTGTCTTGATTATTATGTGGCAAAAGGATGTTCTTTTCTGGTCCAATTTATTTGGGGTTCTGTATGCTTCTTGTATCTTTATAGGCATCTTCTTCTTTAGGTGTTGGATGCTGGGGGAATGGGAGGCCAGGGAAACATGGTCTGTTACATAGCTAGAGGCGACCCTGATGTTTGGTACTGGGGGGGGCAGAGTGAGTGGAGAAGTCTGTGGACAGCCTGCCTGGTCTTCTGGAAGGCTTGGTCTGTTTGAGCAGTGAGTGTTCACCAGAGTTAGGGACTAGGACACAGTGACTAGGCAAGCAGGTGAGGCCAGGAGGGGATGGTCTGTGGTATCCATAGCAGTAGTAGACAGGTGGAGTGTCAGCTGCAGCTGGTGTTTTGTTACAGTGCTAGGAGCAATCCTGAGGTTTGCTTTTGGGGGAAGAGAGAAAGTTGAATAAAATACTCTATCTACAGTTTTATACTTATTTGTAAAACTTTATGGAGAAAACATTGTAAATACTTATTAAAAAGATATGTATATATATTGAGAAAATTTAGTTTTATGAATATTAAAAACTAACACCTTTGGTCTGAAAAGCATGGGTATATAAAGATTTGCCATAGTATTGTTTAATTAACAATGACTTAAACTGTGTCTGTCAGTAGAAAGATTAAACAAGTAGTGAAATATACATATGAACTCTTGTGGAGCCTTTAGAAAGAATGAACCATATCCAGTTGTGTAAATGTACTGCACATTCACTAAACATTCATCAGTTAATGGACACCTAGGATATTTCCATTTCCTATCTATTGAGAATAGAGTACCAATTAACATGTCTGAGCAATTATTTCTGTAGTGGGATAGAGAGTGATTTGGGTACACATGCAAGAGTGTTATAGCTGAATCAAGCGATACATCTATTTCTAGCTTTTTGAGAACCCTCCACACTGATTTCCACAGTGGATGTACCATTTTTTTCTCCCACCAGCAGTGAATAAGAGTTGCCCTTCCCCTCATATCCATGCAAGCAATTATCATTATAGTTTTCTATCTGAGCCATTCTGACTGGGGTGAGATGAAATCTCAAAATAGTTTTGTTACTTCTTCCTGATACTAGGGATGTTGAATATATTTTAAAAATGCCTCAGCCATTGGTATTTAATTTTTTGAGACTTTCTGTTTAGTTCCATGTACCCTTTTGGATTGTTTGTTTTCTTGGTGCTTAGTTTTCTTAATTCTTCATATGTTCTAGATAGTAACTCACTGTTGGATGTGTAGTTGGTAAACATTTTCCCCATTCTGTAGGCTGCCACTTCATTAGAATAATGGTGTCCTTTGCTGTGCAGAGCCTTTTGATTTCATGTGGTGCCATTTATCAGTTGTTAGTCTTAATGCCTGTACTACAGGGTATAGTTGCCAGGAAATGGAAACAGTCTAGTTGCCCACCAATATAGGAAAGGATAATTAAAAAGTGGCACATTCATTCAGTGGAATATTATTCAGCTGTTAAGAAAAATGAAATTCATAGGTAAACAGATTGAGCTGGAAACAATCAATTTGAGTGAGATAATCCAGACCCAGAAAAATGAATGTTGCACGTTTTTTCTCATTTGTGAATGTTAGGTTTGAAACTAGATATGTGTGTTCCATTTGGAATAACCATAGAGGTCAGGAAATTAGTAAGAGGACATCTGGGAGGCTTTCAAGAAAGGGATGGTAGAATGCAGTGATATAAATGGTAAAGAAGAATATTGGAATAGGAAAGATTAAATGGGGTAGGGAATGGGAGAAGGATAGATGAAGCATATAGGGTAGGATAACTAACATTTAACATCCTTATAAAAAGTCATGTGAAAACCTACTACTGCAGAAGTTTTCTATAATATATACATGTACACATTAAAAAAAAACTTTAAATGGAATTACCATTGAAGGAGGCAGCAGTGTCTCTGCTAGATACCATAGACCAATAAAAACCACTACCAGGAATGGGTTATCTCTTTTGGAGTCATTGGCTACAAAGGTCCTATAGATTGCCCAAACAATATAGGCAATTGCCATTGCTCTTGTTTACTCTCCAGAATTTGATCATGCAACTCTATAACCAAAGACACTACATATCTGAGTGACAGAGCATGGAGAACTCAAGCTGGCACTCACCTGGAAGCTTCATCTTTACTGGCTAGATTTCATAATACCAGGATATGAAATGCTGCTGGATGAAAAAAGAAACCATCAATCTTATCCATCTATGAATGCTGTGAGATATAGTAATGACTGGCCTGGCAAGATATACCCACTTCTATAATAGTGGCAAGAGTGTCAGGACAGTAAACTTTCAGATTGTATTTAAGGACAGCTCTACAGAATAGAACTCATATCTGGCACAGTCATTAGGACCAAGAACTTGTGGACAGATTGATCTTAAACCCTAGGAGGGAACCTATTTTTACTGTGTTGAATGGACATAATAATAAACATGACTTGTTATACCCATTGATTAGAGTATAAACTTCTTTTTTCAGTGGGTGATAATTATCACAGATTCCCACAACTAGTTCACATGCAGAGAATAAGAGACTGAAGAATGATCAGTCCTAAATGGGACATATATATTATATTCCCTCTCCCAAGTATCAGGGTTCATTGCAGAAGAGGGGTCTGAAAGATTATAAGAGCCAGAGATTGTGAATTAGTACAAAGAAACAGTATTTTAGGGACACAACAGCTCACTTGTACATATGAACTTGGAGTGGTTGTAATAGCACGTAGAAGACCTACTTAAGTTTAAGGAACACCAAATCCCAACATGGAGAGGGGAGGTGGGCGTGGGCATGAAGTCCCACACCTAGCTGAGGAGTTATTAGTAATATAGAGCCACTGGGAGATGGAGAGTTTTTTATTTTATGGTCTGGCCCCTTGTAGGTACAACATGTTCCAGTGAATAACCACATCCATTTGTATATGGGCGGCATTAATTAAACTTGATGGGTTTTTAAAAAGGGCACACGTTAGATGGGTAGGGTAGGGGGGTAGATCTGGGAGAATTTAGAAGAAGTAATGAATGTGATCAAATTCAGTGTATGAAATTCTCAAGGAATTAAAGTACATTTAAAATAAATTATATAGGTTTTTATATATTAATTGGACAGATTCTTTTTGGTTTATGAAGAAATGGTATGGATAAATACTATGAAACTTTTGTTTTACAATTTTGATGGCTTTCCAAACTGATTTCCATAGTAACTATAATAATAATCCCTCTAGGAGTAAATAATTGTTCATTTCCCCTTAAATACTTGCTCTCATTTGTTGATGTTGTTGCTTATTTTCTTTATGATAATAATTCTGACTGGGGAGAAGTGGAATCAAAATAGAGTACTGATTTGCTTTTTCCTAATAGCCCAGGATAGTAAACATTTTTTTATGCATTGATTTGTCATTTTAACTTCATTTTAATTTTCCAAGTGTTTATAAAGTTCCACTGCCAATTTGATGATTGCACCTGTATACCCGTGTTTATGCATTTTATGTAACAGTATCCACAGTAGTCAAATTATGAATTCAGCTTTGTTGCTCATCAGTGGATGAATGGATGAAGAAATTATGTGTATAAAGAAGGTTTACTCAACTGTAAATAAGAATGAAATTATACTGTTTCATGGAGAATTAATGTAAATGCTTACCATCATCTTATGGGAATAGTTAGTTCGACAAACACAATAAATGCATTATTTTCCTTTGCAGATACAGTCTGGGAAAAACATTAAAAAGGATGAAAGAAAAGTGAGATTGCTAAAGATTTGGACCACTAAGGGGAAGGGAGATGATAAGAAAGAATAATAGAAGCTTTAATAAGATCTACATACTTTATATACATGTGTGGAAATACCAATATAAATAATTTCAATGAATGAGGTAGACCAATATGTGCTAATAAGTTGTTCAGAATATGTGAAGTTAAAATAGGATGTTGAAGAATAGTATAGCATATAGTTAGCTTTTGCTTAGGAAGACTATGCTTATATGTATATATGCTTGCATTTATCATATATGGAGAGGGAAAGTTGAATAGGAAACATCAGATAAAACATCACTGCCTGGGAAAGCATGAGTGTGGGAACAAGTGGCAGTAGGATATATTTCATTTCTTCTATTTTTGATGTGACATTTTCTCCTTTAAAAATATGTTTTTATTACATTTTATTTATTTATTTTTTGTGCATGGTTGTGACCTGTAGCCTTTATCAACAGAGCCATCTATCCAGTCCCACCAAGTTATCGTGCTGTGTGGGCTTTTTGTTATTGTTAAAAAAATATATAGTTAGTCATATACTACCATATATAAAATAAATCAACATGTTTTCTTTAGCTCATTAGTTATTGAAGGAAGGAAATAAGGTTAAAGAAAAACATCTGACATTTGTTCATGTAAAGACTTTACTTCATATTTTTTCGGTAGGTATGAAAAGTAGCATAATAGAGGGTATATATTGGATTCACCTTGGATACAAAAAGGACAGGTGAGAACTTTGTTTTCTTTGTCATTGCATCACAGTTAGGAAAATTAATCAATATAGAAAATTGGTGTCAGGAGGGAGGTATAGACTGACAGTATTTGTTTTAAAGCTTTTGGAGATAAACTATAGGAAAAGGAGGAGGAGTAGAAAAACTGAAAATTATATATTTGGGGTTGAATTTCATTCTCAAGACTAGGATGTCAGCAACAATGTGGAAAGTGAAGGCCGTACCCATGAGGGATCAAATGGAACAAGGATTGTATGGGAAATTAGAACAGAGGCCTCGTATCCCAGAATAGACCCTTGTTCAGTTCCCAAGACTTTAATGATACTGAATCCAAAAGTGATGTACTAACAAATTTGACAAAGTAAGCTTCAAGGTACCCTACCATTCATGCTACAGAATGGACCTTGCTGGCTGCTTACAGATAATTTAGGAGTAACAATTGGGGAGGAGAATAATATATTTGAAAAACACAGTTTTCACAGAAAAAGGAAAATATTTAAAATTGCAGATAAGGAAGCAGGAAGGAGGCTTTTTTTTTTTGAACAGAAAGAGTAGTAATAGTGCTTTGAGGGCATCTCAGGAATTGACCAGACTCCACCTGTGGAGGAAATGAGTTCTTGTCTTGGTTTCAGTTTGTCTTTCTATGTTTCTAACCTTTTTTTGTGAATGAAAGTGCTCACTCTATGCCACTATATTTTCAAAGTGTGTAACTCCAATTATTTTTTGGAGATTTACTGCCAATAATTGTCATAGATATGACTGTGACAAAAATAAAGCGGCTTAGTGGGATTCTTTCTGAAATTGGACTCTGAAAAGATGAAGATGGATATCAAATATCATGATATATTCAAGGACTGGAGAGAGAGCTCAATTGGCAAAAGGACTTGCCATACAAGCCTGAAAACCTGAGCTTGAGTCCCAGAACATATTTAAAGGTGGAAGGAGAGAATCAAGTCCACAGTGTTGCTCCCTTACCTCCACACATGTGTTCTGTCATGTATGCACACACACAAATTTATTTTAAAAGCTTACAAAAAGATATTTTAAAAAGAGGGCCTAAAAGTGCTGACTACAGTTTGGAAAAGAACATAGTCTCTGTAAGTTTCTCCTGTTAAGTAAAAAGGGATATTCTTTCCTTTGAACTTCATCAGTTTCTCATTTGATTGTGTTGATGTGGTTAATTAAAAGCCAGCTCATGCATCTGCCAAGAATGGTAATAGATGCAGATTACGTGGTGGTTTGAACCTTTGAAATTCAAATGAGTGGTATTTTTATGAAAAGTAAAGAAAAATTGATCATGGCTATTGACTGTAAAATCAGTTTCTGAGTCCAGAGGGCACGTTCTGGAGATTATATATTAATTTCAACATATTTATTTACATTATATATGTATAAAAATCACATATAAAATTGATGTGTATTGTTGGACTCAAATTATTTTTTTGCTGTATTGTATCCTCACTAATGGTGGTATCAGATGTTCTGATACAGTTTCTAAACAGCCAAGACAGCATCAGGAACAGGCGTATGATCTGTTATGGTGATTTCTGTCAACATCAGTTTGCAGGGTGTTAGAAAAGTACATTTGTTCTTAGTGCTGCAGGTAGGATAAAAACCATCGAAATGTTAATTTTGAGAGTTGTAATGCAATATCTCAGGATGCTCGAGGACTGAAAATTAAGACTGACAGAATAAGGCATCAGGACCTCATCTGTATATAGATATGTAACAAAAGAGTAAAATAGGTATTAAAATGGGGCTTAACAAGAGGAAGAAATAGCTCAAGCAAGAAGTAAGCTATCATCTAATATTCATGAGGGTATTACTTTGTAAAGTTAAGTTTAACCACTGAAATCAAATCCACCCCCTAGAGTCACTCTTCATTTTTGATTCTCATTTTAAAAGTAAGTCTAGTTTCATCACATTTGGCACGATTGCTTAGAACTGTGTAAAAAAAAAAAAAAAATATGAAGACATAAAAGTAATTTCAATCTGTTAATCACCTACAAAGACTTTTTAAAGCTTTCTTCCCTAGAACTTTTCATAAACAATGTAAGTTATCTTAAAGCTTCATGAAAATATAGAGATAAAGTCACCAGCAGACTTCATCTGCAAAACTTGGTGGAAATCTCTCCATTCTTGAGGCCGCTAATATACCCCATGTGTCCTTTCTGATATGTGAATTTCCCATGAAGACATAAAAGTAATTTCTTTCTCTGAATTGGAATGGAGCTGCCTGCCTAAAGGATGACTTGCAAATTTATTGTATTCAGGATAACTTAGACTCATGGTGACTCCACAGAGCCTTAAACATCACTCGAGTCTGGTTTTCTTTTATATGAATTTTATATGAGAAATCTTAGGTGTACACCTGGAGGGGGTGATATGCCAGTAGGGAGAGAATGGAAATTAGTAGTTTCTTAGAGACAGTAGGTTTTTTTGTTGTTTCTTTTGGTTTTGATTTGTTTGGTTTTGTTTTGTTTTGTTTTTGTTTTTTGTTTCTTGGTTTTTTTTTTTTTTTTTTTTTTACGTAAAGATGCCCCTGTTCTTGAGAGGAAATGTTTAAAATTCTAGTACTCATTATTTCTTCACTTTGATTTATACATCTGTTTATGTTCCTTTCTTGTCTAGAGGACAGGATTTCTGATCAGTCATCATGGTGGCTCCTGCCATAGAATGGTGAAGTCAAGACCAAGAGACCAGTTCTCCCACATGTATTCAGCTGTAAGGATGAGAAAGTAGTAAGCCAGACACCAGATTATTTTTCTGCCCAGAGGGCTTTGTGAGTATTGGTGCTATGAAGTTTATCTTAGTTTCAGGAATCTTGGATCATATCTGATAATATGCAAGTTGGTATCAAGAAATGCATTTGATTCAAAGTTTTGCTCATATTAATAATGCTTCCAATTATGTCCTGTTCCAAACAGGATGAAGTCCTGTCCAAATTATGCAAACAATTATATTGCCATGGAAATACGAATGCTTAACAAGAGTTTCCAAATTCTAGAGAAATCGGTAAGTTTCCTGTTTATAAAAGAATAAACTACTGCATTGTTGTAGGTTATAGATGGCTCAAAAATAAAAGAAAAACAGTATCATTTATATTAATAAATAATACTCAAAAAGTCATAAAAATTATGCATCATTAGTTCCTTGTAATTAATTCTTGTCTGATTAACCTTAAAGTGCAGCACACTTCATGAATCTATCATATTCTTCACTAGAGTTACAACACTCCAGAGTTAAATGCTATGCTATCACAATAATTTAAGCAACACCATTAGCTACGTACATGTGAGAGTGCACATCTCAGTTGTCATAGTTCTATCTATGGGTATTTTAGCTAGCTTGTTTTTTATTGGAAGTGTTATACTATTGCCTGTACTAGAATCATTGTAAGTACTTTCTGAGAAGAACCATAGGAAAGCAACTAGTATCTTTGAAAGACAAAGACTAGAAATAGGTATGGTTCATTTCATAAGATTTTGCTTCTAAGGTATAAAATATTTTGAATTATAGCAGGAATTAAGATAGATCACATGAAATTTGTATACATCTTGTACAGCAAGAATCATGGCAAATTTCAAGTAATTTTAAAGATATTCTGTGAGCAATGTTTTATATACCCAATATAACCTAGAAAATTAAACATATATTTAAAATTGTTAATTGTTATGATTTTATATGAAATTCCACAATAATGCTCATGTGACATAATGATAATTGATGTCATTATTTTGGAAGAGAGTTAAAATATTGAGAGATGAAGCCTACATCATTTAGGATGTGCCTTTGAAGGTTTTGCAATGTTCTTGGTCCCTTCCTTGTCCCACACTTCCTTTCCACCATTAAGTGATGATTACTCCATGTCACACACTCTTGCCATTATAATGTTCTCAAGTTCATGGTTCTAGGTGACCATGGGCTAATTGTTCTGAAACTGAGATCCAAAATAAATCTCTGCTCCCTTAAGTTTTGTTCTCCTGTCAAGCATTTGATCACAGCAACAATACAACTGACTAATACAGAACATTGACACCAGAAAATGTGCTCATTACTATGAAAAACCCCACTCTATGAACTTTAAGTCTTAGAAAATGATTTGTGGGAAGAATTTGGAAACATTTGAACCTAGCTTAGTCTTTGACTTTCTTGGAAATTCTAGAGACTAGAACACCAAGGGCTGTCCAGGTGGTAAAGACCAGGCTTATGAGTGTTTAGATAGGAACAAAGATCCTTTGGTAATTGGGCTAGGAGTCCCTTATATTGCAGTCTGGCAAATAAATGGTCTATATTTGTGTGTGTGTGTGTGTGTGTGTGTGTGTGTGTGTGTGTGTGTGTGTCTCCTTAGACTTTTAGGGGATGCTAAGGAACTTTCAAGGCAACCTAGAATTCAACCCATAGTATAGGTTTTGATAACTGCTTTAGCTAAGTTACATAGATAACTGAAAACAAAAATAAAGAAGATTTAAAGTACTTTCCATTTTGTCAGAAAATCCCTTTTAAAGTAGGAAAAATTGACTTGAAAATACATTATGAGTCTGGCACATGCCACCCATCCCACATTCTGGCACTTGGAAAAATAAACTTAGTGTGAAAGACCTTTCTTTGAAAAAAAGAATAAATAGCTCAGCAACATTCTGCTTGAAAGGGGTTGAATAGGAGAACATTTTCTTAGGATTTGTTTCTCCATCTTTAGCCATACAGACCCTCACAAGTCACTGTGACCTTTGCCTAGTTTCTCTTTATGTTAGGGACAGACCTTGGTTGGCATTGTTCACATAATGCTGCTTTTTGAGGCATGCAAAACACAAAGTTGATGATGTAAAGGAGGCTGAAAGGACTGGATTTGTGGACATGTAATGTTTAAATCTGGTTTTTTTTTTTCATGAAATATCTTGTTTTCTCCATCTATGGTGATTGAAAGTTTTGCTAGGTATAGTAGTCTGGGCTGGCATCCGTGGTCTCTTCGTATCTGCAGAACATCTGTTCAGGACCTTCTGGCTTTCAGCGTCTCCATTGAGAAGTCAGGTGTTATTCTGATAGGTCTGCCTTTATATGTTACTTGACCTTTTTCATTTGCTGCTCTTAATATTCTTTCTTTATTCTGTATGTTTAGTGTTTTGACTATTATGTGATGAGAGGACTGTTTTGTGTACAGTCTATTTGGTGTTCTGTATGGTTCTTGTACTTTCATAGGCATGTCTTTCTTTAGGCTGGGAAAGTTTTCTTCTATCATTTTGTTGAATGTATTTTCTGTGCCTTTGAGCTGCAATTCTTCTCTGTCTTCTGTCCCTATTATTCTTAGGTTTGGTCTTTTCATGATGCCCCAGATTTCCTGGATGTTTTGTGTTAAAACTGTGCTGGATTTAACATTTTCTTTGGCCGATGGAACTATTTCCTTTATCATATCCTCAATGCCTGAGATTCTTTCTTCCATTTCTTGTACTTTATTGGTTATGCTTGCCTCTGTAGTTTCTGTTCGTTTACTCAGATTTTCCTTTTCCTGAATTCCCTCAGTTTGTGTTTTCTTTATTGCCACTATTCCAATTTTCAAGTCTTCAACTGTTTCCTTCATCTGTTTGATTGTTTTTTTCTTGGGTTTCTTGACTTTCTTTAAGAGATTTCTTCCTATTTTTTGTTTGTCCTTTCCTCCATTTCTTTGATGGAATTTTTCATTTCCTCTTTTAGGGCCTCTATCATCTTCGTAAAGTTATTTTAAAGTCATTTTCTTCTGTATCATCTGCTTTGGGATGTTCAGGTCTTGCTGTTGTAGTATCACTAGGTTCTGATGGTGCCATATTGCTCTTCATGTTGCTTAATGTGTTCTTACACTGCCATCTACCCATTTCTTCCTTTAATCCAAAAAGGTGGAGCTCTGGGTCGCTCTTATTCCAATTGGTGCAACCTAGATGCCCTTCAACTGAAGAATGGATAAAGAAAATATGGTACATTTACACAATGGAGTATTACACAGCAGTAAAAATCAATGTCATCATGAAATTTGCAGGCAAATGCATGGAACTAGAAAAAAAGTCATCCTAAGTGAGGTAACCGAGACCCAGAAAAACAAACATGGTATATACTCACTCATAAGTGAATATTAGACACAAAGTAAAGGATAGCCTGGGTGCAATCCACAACCCCAGAGAAGCAAGGTAAAGAGAAGGACAGTAAGAGGGACATACATGGATCGCTGTAGGAAGGGGAAAGGGTTAGGATCTCCTGGGTAAACTGGGATAGGAGAATAGAGGGGAGGGGATAGGAGGTTGGAACATGTGGGAACATGGGGGAGATAAGGGGAGAGCAATGAGAAAGATATCCTGACAGAGTGTACCATTAAGGGGATGGGGAGAAATTTGCAGCTAGGAAAAACCCCAGGAACTCACAAGATTCTCCTCAGCTAAGACTCAAAGCAATAGTGGAGAGGGTGCTAGAACTAGCCTCCTCCTGCACTCAGATTGGTGTCTACCCTAATTGTCATCATAGAACCTACATCCAGTGACTTAATGGAAGCAGATGCAGAGACCCATAGCCAAGCACTTGGCCAATATCCTAGAGTTCAGTTGAAGAGAGGGAGGAAGGATTATAAGAGCAAGGGGGATCAGAATCATGATGGGAAAAAACATAGAAATAGCTGACCCAAGCTAATGGGAGCTCATGGACTCTGGACTGACGGCTGCGGAGCCTGCATGGGACCGAACTAGGCCCTCTGAATGTGGGTGAAAGTTGTGTGTTTGCGGGTCCCCTGGCAATGGGACCAGGACTTATCCCGGGTACATTAACTGGCTTTTTAGAGCCCATCCCCTATGATGTGATGCCTTACCCAGCCTTGATGCACAAGGGAGGGGCTACATCTGGCCCCAACTTGATATGCTAGCCTGTGTTGACTATCCAAGGGAGGCCTTACCCTCTATTAGGAGGAGATAGGGGTGGGATGGGGGGGGGAGCAGGAAAAGAGGAGGGAAGGGAACAGGGTTTGGTATATAAAAGGAAAGAAAAAACATGGAATGTACTCACTCATAAGTGGGTATTAGGAGTAAAGTATAGGATAACCAACCTACAATCCACAGCCTCAGAGAGGCTAGATAATAAGGAAGGCCCAATAAGGGATCCATGGATTTCCCTGGGAAGGGGAAATAGAAGAGATGTCCTGGGTAAACTGGGGGTGGGGCAAGGGTGGATGGAGGGATGGGATCTGGAGGGAGCAGGTTGGGCAGGCTGGGTGCTGGAGGCAGGTTGGAGGCAGGACAGAGGGGGAGAGCAACAAAAGAGACATCGTCTGGTCTTCTAAGCGTTTTTTTTTGGTTTTTCGAGACAGGGTTTCTCTGTGTAGCTTTGCGCCTTTCCTGGAACTCGCTTGGGAGACCAGGCTGGCCTCGAACTCACAGAGATCCGCCTACCTCTGCCTCCCGAGTGCTGGGATTAAAGGCGTGCGCCACCACCGCCCGGCTTCAAAAGAGACATCTTGATGGGGGGCATTTTGGGATTAGGGAGACACCTGGTGGCAGGGAACTCCCCAGGAATCCACAAGGATAACCCCCCCTGCTAAGACTCCTAGCAATAGTGAAGAGGGTGCCTGAACTGGCCATCAACTGTAATCAGATTGGTGACTCCCCTAACTGTCATCAGAGATACTCTATCCAGTAACTGATGGAAGCAGATGCAGAGATCCACAGCCAAGCACTGGGCTGAGCTTCAGGAATCTTGCTGAAGAAAAAGAGGGATTGTACCACTGAGGGGGGACATGACAGGGGAACCTACCAAGACAGCTGACCTGAGCCTGTGGGAGCCCATGGACTCTGGACCAACAGTTAGGGAGCCTCCATGGGACTGATCTAGGCCCTCTGCATGTGTGTTACAGTTGTGGAGCTTGGTATCTTTGTAAGGCTCCTAGCAGTGAGATCAGGACCTGTTCCTGGTGCTTAGCTGGCTTTTGGGAACCTGTTCCCCATGTTGGATTACCTTGCCACAGCCTTGACACAAGGGGAGGAACTTGGTCCTGCCTCAACTTGATGTGCCATGCTTTGCTCAAGCCCATGGGAGGCCTGCCCTTTCTGAATGGAGACAGAGGAGGAATAGAAGGGGAGGGGAGTAAATGGGAAGTGTGTGTGGGGGGGGACTTGGAGGAGAGGAGGGAGGGGAAACTGCAATCAGTATGTAGAATAAATGAAAAAAATTTAAAAAAACAGAATTTTCATTTTCAGGATGAATGAAAGGTTAAAAAATAACCTCTTACAATTTCTAATACAACATAGATAGTACAAGAAAACTTTGACATATTTAAAAGAAAAGCAAAGGCTTATTTTGTTTCTATGCACTTTTTATACTCTTCATTTTTACTTAGTTTGTATATTTGTTGTATAAAATGTATTCTGACACACTTTTATTCTTTTACAATTTCATACATGCATATACTGAATTTGAGACATTTTAGTCCTGTCCCCCCCGCCCCCCATTATTCTCTCATTCCTCCTCTCTCCTTCTTCTTCTTCTTCCCACAATTCTCCTCCAACTTTGGTGTCTTTTTTTGACTACTGAATTTAATTAAGGATGTTTGAATGAATGTAAGTGGGGGGTTATTTCCTGGAACATGGGCAAGTTGCCAGTCATTGGCAGCACAGCTCAGAAAAATGATAACCTCTTCTCTAGTATGCATTAATTGCTCATAGACCCACAGTGAGGAGTGGAAGCTCATGAACTTCTCCTCTATGCATGATGAAATGATGGTAGTCACAATCTTGTTCAGGTTCACTGCAGGGAGCCACAGATGCCATCAATTCATAAGTACAATGGGCATGCCATGTCCAAAACACACTGTTTCACAGCACTCTTCCCAACCTCCAGCTCTTGTGTTCTTTTTTTCTTTCATTTTTCTTTATTAAATTTTCTACTCACTCCACATACTATACACAGATTCCCCCCTCCTCCTCCCATCCCCAGCCCTCTTTCCCAAGCCACCCTGCATCCCCACATCCCCCAAATCGAAGTCTCCCATGGGGAGTCAGCAGAGCCCAGCACACTGAGCCTAGGTAGGTCTAAGCCCCTTCCCACTGCACCAAGGCTGTTCAAGGTGTCACACCACAGGTACCGGGTTCCAGAAGCCTGCCCATAGACCAGGGACAGATCCCGATCCCCCTGCCTGGGTGCCCCCCAAACAGTTCGAGCCAAACAACCGTCTTCTGTATCCAGAGGGCCTAGTCCAGTCCCATGGGGGGGTCCACAGTTCATGGGCTTCCACTAGTGTGGCCGGTCATATCTGCACTTCCTCCCATCATGACCTCCACGTCCCTCGCCTGCAGTATCTCTCCTCTCTCTCATCAATTGGATTCCCAGAGCTCAGCCTGGTGCCTGGCCGTGGATCTCTGTATCTACCCCCATCAGTCACTGGACAGAGGCTCTATGATGACAGCTAGGTTATTTGCTAAGCTGGTCACTAGAGTAGACTGGTCCAGGCACCCTCTGGACCACTGCCAGCAGACCAAGGTGGGGTCAACCTTGTGGATTCCTGCAGCTCTTCCATTCTGTCATTAACCTCTTTCATGATGTTTCTTGAGACTTAAATGGGTGTGATGTGCATGTCCATTTAGGGCTGAGCACTCCTCTGTCATGTATTACACGTATTTTGGTCAGATGTGAGTCTGTATTAAATAGTAACTAGTACTAAAAAAAAAAAAAAAAGCGTCTTGACTCCCTAAGGGAGGCCTTACCTTCCCTGAGGAATGGATTGGTTGAGGTGGGGAGGGCAAGAGAAGGGGAGGGAGGGAGAACTGGGATTGGTATATAAAATGGAAAACAACCTTTTATAAAAAAAATAAAAGAGTTTCTCTGATGAAAGCTGAAAGCAAGCACTAATCTATAGGAGTAATAATAAGTACTTGGAAAGCAGTTTGACTTCATGCCCATTTAGCATCATGTCCATCTAGCAAAATGACAGTAAAAGGTTCTTTGCTTGGGTTTGTGAGCTCCCCAGCCATGGGTTTGCAAGTAAATTTACAGTACCAGGTATGAGTTCCTTCCTTTATTGTATTCAGATTGTATCATTTCCATATCAAATTTGTTGAATTTTCATTATGAAGTTGATGCTGAATTTTTTCAAATGCTAGTTCTGTACTTGTTGAAATGATTGCATGTTTTTCATTCTGTTAAAGTTGTATACCACATTTGCTGATTTTCCAGTGTTGTTTCATGCTTGTTTCCTAGCAACAAATCCTACTTAATTATGATGAATGATACATTCAATCTACTGTGGAACTCCATTTACTAGCACATTGTTGAGGATTTCTCTTCTAGGTTAGTCTGGGATATTAGCCTGTAATTTGCTCTTCCTATAGTTTTCTTGTATGTTTTCAGTTCATTTCAATACTTGGCTCTTAAGACGTGTTTATCAGTCCTCCCTCTTCTTCAGAATTTGGAGGATTTTAAGAAGGAAGCCATCAGAATCTGGACATTTCTCTAATGAGAAAATCAAAATCACTGATTTGTTCTTTTTGTTTGTCTTTAGACTTGCTAAAGTTTTGTACTTTTATGTTTCTAGAAGTTTGCACATTTCTTTGAAATTATTCATATACTTTATATGATGCATTATACTTCTGTGGTACAGACTTTCAGTGACTGTTTTCTTCATTAGTTTCTCTTTTCTAAGTTAATCAACATAAGAGTTGTCAATGTTATTTACATTTAAAAAAACTCATAGTTTCATTTATATTTTTTATTTTTATTCTAATGTCTTAAATTCATTTTGGTTGATTTTTGCTGTTCTTGGTAATTACAGTTTATTTGGATGATATTTTCTAGCTATTTGAACTACAACAATGAATAATATAGAATGTCTCAATTTATAAAATAGGTGTGTTAGTGTTTTGCCTGCATGTCGATATTTGTACCACATGTGTGAATGAATGGTACACATGAACATCAGAAGAAGGTATCAGACCATGTGGAACTAGAGTTGTAGATGATTGTGAGCCACCATGTGGATGCTGTGAACTGAATCTGGGTCCTCTCTTCTGCTACAGCAACAAGTGCTCTTAACCACTGAGCTATCTCTTTAGCTCATAATTCTACATATTTTTACCTTTGTGCCCTGCCCAAATTCTCACTGTTCTTTTTTTATAGTTTCGTATCAATGTTGTCAAAAAACTTTCTTGATTTGATTTCAGTGTTTTTATATTAGATAGTTGTGGTGACCAAATATATGCCCTATTTTGGAGACCATTCCATGTTTCTTTTATAAGAGTGTGTTATATTGCTGTTTGAGAATTTCTATAAGAGCTTCTTAGTTCCAATTGGTTTATAATGTTTACATCTGTGGTTTCATTACTAATTTTATATCTGGATGATATATCCCTTCTTCAAATTAGTCTGAAGTAGCTTTACTGTCAATATTATTGTTGGCTATATCTCCCTTCACATCTATTAATGTTTGTTAATTATTATCTATCATATTATCTATTACATATATACTTCCATGTTAGCCCCGTATGCACTTTCAAGTCTCATATACACTTACAAGTCTTGTTCTGAGTGTTCATGTTATCTGACATGGTTACAGCTATCGCTTTTATATTTTTTATATTTTTGCCTTCATTTTCCTGAGATAACTTTTGCAATTCCGCTGCTTTTAGTTATATATAACTTATGGTGTCATGGTGTTAGATCTAAGTGGATAGAGTGCTTGTCGTGCAAATATGCAGATCTGAGTGAGACTCTCTAGCACCCACCTATAAGCCAGCTGCTGTGAAGTGTTTATTACTCTAGAGCTAGGGGTATAGACGGGGGATCCAAGATGCAAGCCAAAGTATAGCCAAAATGACAAGTTCCAAGTTCAGTTGGCACTTATTTCACAAAATAAGGTGGGGAAGCAATTGAAGGTACCCCAATACTAACCAGCCTCTGGCCTCTGAATGCCCATGCATTGGTAGAGCACAACTATATACTCATGTATGTAGCAGACACACACATATATGAAATGAAAGCAATCAATTTAGTTACTATATACATTTTTTATTGTTCTTCAACTATTTCAGACATGTATATAATGCCCTTCCTCATTTTGAAACCTGTTGTATGATATTTTGTTTGTGTTCTGACAAATAAAGCTTGCCTGGAGATCCGAGTGAGGAGCTATCCATTAGTTAACCATAGAGGCCAGGCAGTGGTAGCACAAACCTTTAATCCCAGCACTTGGAAGTAGGAAGCAGGAAGATCAGGAGTCCAAGGCCACCTTGGGCTACACAAGATTGATCCAGTCTAAAAGAGAAACAGCCAGGAAGTGGTGGTGCATGCCTTTGATCCCAGCACAAGGGAGGCTCAAGCCTTTGATCCCACTCCAGGGAGGATCTTGCCTTTAATCCCAGCACTAGGGAGGTGGAGACAGGAATACAAGGTGGGTGGAGACAGGATCTGCCCCATTCAGTCTGAGGATTCATTGAGACAGGCTGACCAATGGATCTAATAATTCATAGAGGTAAGAAGTCTGGTGGCTGGCTACCCTGCTTCTCTGAGCTATCAGCTTTCACCCTAACATCTGACTCCAGTTTTTATTGTTACGACTAATTAGGATTGTGCTTCAGAAACCTTAATCTTCTTTTGTTTTCTTAAAGATATATCTTCTTGATTTTTGAGACATGGTCTTACACTGTGGCCCAGATAAGGATGCAAATCATTGGGTAGCCCAGACTCTTCTTAATCTCATGGCAGTCATCCGATCTCAGCAATCCTGAGTTCTGGGATTGCAGATGTGAGCTACTGTACCTAGCTCAAGATTTTGGTTTTAAATCTAAATTTTACCTCTTATAAAAATATACTTTTTGAATTCTTAAACACTATGTTCCATTTCACTTTTTATTTGATTGATTATAGTAACTTATTGTTATTATTACTATGGTTGAATATTTTAAAGTAGAATCACTGTTTACTAAAAGAGAAACATTTGTCTTCAAATGTGAAGTGTTAATTTCTCATAAATAGTTGAATTTACATGTCTGTTACACTGTATTTTATCTATTCTTGTGCTTTTTAAAATCCTATTTTATTTTTATTAAATGATTGTTATATTATTTTAATTATTTGCAATTATATATTTAATTTAATTTGATCTAT
>CABHPQ010116057.1:0-16416 GCA_902168405.1 Peromyscus aztecus
TCTGATGTGGTCTTACTGTGAGGCTCTGCGTAGCCCATTATGTCAGTGGTTCTCACCTTGTGAGTCACAATCCCTTTGGAGTTGAATGACCCTTTCACAGGGTTGCCTAAGACCATCGGAAAACATAGATACTCAATTATGATCATAACAGTAGCAAAATTACAGTTATGAAGTAGTAACGAAAATAATTTTATGGTTGGGGTTGCCACGCATGAGGAAGGCTGAGAACCACATTATGTAGTTCAGGTTAGCCTTGAACTTAAGGTAGTCAGTCCTCTTGCATCAGCCTCCTAGATTCTGAGACAACAGGTGTGAGCCATAGTGCCCAACCTTGCATGCTTCTTGATCTTCATTGGAGCTGTTTTTTTTCTTGAAATACTTTTGTATGTTTGAGGAATGAGTAACATTAGAAAGAAACAACTCTTGATTCTTTCTTTGCTTTTTATTTTTTGTTGTTGTTTTTCTTAATTTATTTTATGTGCATTGCTATGAAGATGTCAAATCCCCTGGAATTGGAGTTACAGACAGTTGTGAGCTGCCATGTGGGTGCTGGGAATTGAACCCCAATTCTCTGGAAGAGCAGTCTGTGCTCTTAACCCCTGAGCCATCTCTCCAGCCCTGTTGTTGTTTTTTGAGTGTCCTTGAACTCCTGATTCCCCTTCCTCCTAAATGCTGGGGTTACAAACACCAACCACCATTCCTCTGGCTCTCCTTTGCTTTAGTGACTAAATATTTTCTGCATTTGGTCTTCCAGGACTTAAAGGGAGAGGGAAATCTATAGTTATCTTTTTTTTTTTTTTTTTTTTCCTAGACAGGATTTTTCTTTGTAGTCTTGGCTATCCTGGAACTCACTCTGTAGACCAGTATGGCCTCGGCCTCTGCCTCAGAGATCTGCCTGCTTCTGTATTCCAGAGGATGAAACAAGTGTGAAGCTATCCTCTGTGTGTGTGTGTGTGTGTGTGTGTGTGTGTGTGTGTGTGTGTGTGAGAGAGAGAGAGAGAGAGAGAGAGAGAGAGAGAGAGAGAGAGAATGAATAGTTGAAGGGTTGTTTCCTTCACTCTTTATTCTGATGTGTGCCAGCTAGGCTTCTTAACCTTTAGTACTGGGATTAAAGGCATGCCCATGCCGGGGCAGTGGTGGCACACGCCTTTAATCCCAGCACTCGGAGGTAGAGCCAGGCAGATCTCTGTGAGTTCGAGGCCAGCCTGGGTTACAGATTGAGTTCTAGGAAAGGCGCAAAGCTATACAGAGAAACCCTGTCTCGAAAAACCAAAAACCAAACCAAAACAAAACAAAACAACCAGCCAACCAACCAACCAAACAAACAACAACAAAAAAATGAAGGCATGCCCACTACATCTGGTTAGTTACCCAGTTTCAAGATTTGAAATAGTCAGAGGTCACCTGAGGCTGAGTTTTCATTTTGCTTGGTTGATCCCAGGGGCCACAAAGTGTAGAGATAGGGCTTCCAGAAAGGCAGTCAAGGGGAAGTCCTGGGCTTTGCCTCTCACTTTATTCCACCTTCCTTGTTCTGTAATTAGCTTCTAGAGCTGGGTAGTAGTGCATACCTGTTATCCCTCCCTAGTTCAGGGTTAGCCTGGGCTATGTAGGGAGACATTGTCAAAAAAAGAGAGAAAGAAGCTCTCTGGGTTATGTGTAGGTTGAGATTTGCTGTGAGTGTGGCAAAGACCCATCTGCACCCAGTACCAGTGCTGAAGGGAAACAAGAAGCTGCTGTGGTGACCACAGTGACAGGGCATTTTCTCTGGCACTTTGTGATGGCAGCTCCTTGTTGGCAGGGACACCATCACTTGTAGTGTCAGCGGAACCATTAAGTGCCTGGGCTCTGAGCTCTCCTGAGTTCTTCAGCTTGCTCAGAAGAGAGCAGTGGAGCCAGATGTGGTGGCTGATACCTGAAACTCTAGTGTTCCAGAGGACGGAACATGTTTGAAGCCAGTGTCTGTCTGTCTCTGTCTCTCTGTGTGAAAAAGAGAGAGAATGAGAATAGTTCAAGGGCTGTCTCCTTTCCTCTCTCTTCCTCCTGACTGTAAGATGTTCTAGGCTAGGCTCTTGTTTGGTTTGGTTTTTTGGCTTTTTGAGATAGGGTTTCTCTGTATAGTCCTGGCTGTCCTGGAACACACTATGTAGCCCCTAGGCTGGCCTTGAACTCAGAAAGAAATCTACCTGCTTCTGCCTCTGTAGTGCTAGGATTAAAGGCATGTGCCACCATTGCCTGGCTTAGAATAGGCTTCTTAACCTTTAGCATTCATAGGAATTGCCAGAATCCTGCCCTAGATTTTGGGCCTGTGAGATGGCTCAGGTGGGAAAAGTGCTTGTCATACAAGTCTGACAACTTAAGTTCGTTCCCCAGATCCCATAGAGAAAGGAGATGTCATCGGACTGTCATACAGCATCTGCACTCATACATGCACATCACATACATGAGTGCATGCGCGCACACACACACACACACACACACACACGCACACTCACGCACTAACATAAAAATAAAGATGCAGATTTTGATTTAGCAGGTCTGGGCAGGGCCTGAGAGTTTGCCTTTTAAACACGGTAGTGACAAGGTAGAGTTCATGAGGGTGCTTACTTGCACTGTATCACCACATCTCAGAAACTGCCTGGCAGAATTACTGGAATACCCATGTCTCCAGTGGGAAGCAGTTGACTAGGAGGTTCCCAGGAGATGTTGGGAGCTGTTCTGAACTAGTTCAGTGCTTTCTGCATCCCCTGAACATTGTCCAAGGAAACGTTCCTTCCTGCAGGCTGCTTCCTGCTGGGATATAGGATTTCTCTGTAACCCTGAGCAGTAGCACAGGTTGGTGGGGATTTGAAGGCAGTGCCATCCTGCTAGCCACTGCTGATATAGGAGGCCCCAGCCTGCTAGGAGCCTTGGTCTTGCCCCCAGCCATTCTGAACTGTCCATTTCCAGTATCCAGGTGGCTACTGAGGTGGTTCCCTCCTTGGCCAGGTACTTCAGTCCTGTGGACTGAGAGAGGTGCAGCTGAAAGTAGGTCAGTCAGCTTCTAGAGCAGACATTTCAGGAGGCTAATGACCTCTCTCACCAGAGGTACAGCTGGTCTTGAGAGCTCTTGGAGCTGTGTCTTTGTTTAAAGTTATTTTTATTCGTGTATTTGTGTAAGGGTATCCCAATGTGCTTAGTGTCGGTGGAGGCCTTAGATGTAAGCTGCCTGATGTGAATGCTGGGAACCAAACTTGAGTCTTGTGGAAGAGCAGTAAACGTTGTCAACTGCTGAGCCATCGCCTGTTTTTATTGGTTTTTATTTGTGTGTGTATGCATCCATATGTAGGTGTGCGTGCCTGTGTGCACAGAGGGCAGACAAGAGCCTCGGGTGTCCTCTTCCATTACATCCACATACTCCCCTGATGGAGGATCTCTTCCTGAATCTGGGGCTCTTGTCTCGGCTTGGCTAATAACCCGTCTCTGCCTTCTTTGGAGCTGGGGTTGCAGGCATTTGTAGAGACACCTGGATTACTTATGTGGGTACTGGGATCCAAACTCTGGTAGTCATGATTATGGAACTTTTGACCCATCTTTCAAGCTTTTTTTAAAAAACAAAAAACAAAAAACAAAAACAAAACAACAAGGTCTTATGTAGCCCAGGCTAGCTTTGAATTCCTGACCCCCTGTTTCCATGTGTTAGGATTGTAGGTGTGTGTCACTGTGGCAGGTTTGGAGCTATGTCTTACCTTGTCTGTTCTCTGCCCTGTTAGGGAAAGGGACTGTTTGCCACACAGCTGATCCGGAAGGGAGAGACCATCTTCATTGAAAGGCCCCTGGTGGCTTCACAGTTTCTCTGGAATGCACTTTATCGGTACCGGGGTGAGCACATCTTGCCTGCTTCAGGTGGTGGCTGGGCCCGTCCATTTTGTGCATGGAGGAGAGCATCACACATCTTCTGGCTAACCCCCTGGGAAGAAATGCTGTCTTCCCCTGGAGAACAGGACCTGAGAATCACATCTCTGCCTACCTTTGTGTTTGGGGCTGTGTACCTGCAATGGAATATGCCTCCAAAATGCTTCTTGGGGAGGACACTCTCTTAGACAGAACTTAGAGTCTGCTCCCATTATATAAGTGTCTGGACATCATGCTGAAGGGCTCTGTACCAAATTAGATGTCCCTACTAAAAGGTGGTGCATAACCCATGCTCGATGAAGACTGTGTTAGGGGCCAGAGCAAGTATGATCCTTGGCTTTGCCAGCCATAGGTCTTTTCATATTTTTCTTAAGCTAGAGACAAACTGGAAGAGCAGCAGTCTGAGGTAGGGATCCCCATGGACTGAGTCTGATGGAAAAGCAGGGGGATCAGGAGGAGCTAGAAGGTTCTTGAAAGAGGGCACTTACTGTGTCTGGCTTCCGTGCAGCCTGTGACCACTGTCTTCGGGCACTGGAGAAGGCAGAGGAGAATGCCCAGAGGCTGACTGGGAAACCAGGCCAGGTTCTACCACACCCAGAGCTGTGCACTGTGCGTAAGGACCTCCACCAGCACTGCCCCCATTGCCAGGTGAGCACCCCTGGGGAATGCACAGGAAAGGGAGCAGGCCAAGGAGGCTTTAGTTAAGCTTTCATTGGCAAGACAAAGTCTGAACAGACCTGGTCTGTTCCTCAAGGCTCACAGTCTAGTGTGTGACAGTGAAAGGACACAGTCATTGTTCAGCCTTTTTGCTGCCAGTGTGGCCCGTCCAGAAAATAGGTGCCGTGGGACATACCTTTTTCTTGGGAGTCTGAGAAGAGCTGAAAAGCTCTCTTCCCTTCATGTAGTATAACGAGCTTAGGTTAGGTGCATACCCCTGGAACACCCTGTACTATCCTCTCTGAGCTCTTACTCTAGGGTAGAAAGAATGCAGTTAAATTGAGGTGAGTACCCCAGGTCCTGGGGGCTAACCTCCACCCCATCTAACAGGTGATGTACTGCAGTGCAGAATGTCGGCTGGCAGCTGCAGAGCAATACCACCGAATCCTGTGCCCAGGCGCATCCCAGGATGACCCCCGGCACCCCCTCAACAAGCTTCAGGAGGCGTGGAGGTAGGTCTCTTCTCTTTTCCCTTCCCTCCATTCCTGCCTCAGCTCAGCAGCTGTTGGGAGCTTTTGTGAGTTACATCCCCAAGATGTGTTCTCCATTGTTAGGCTTAAACAGAAGTCATAGTTTTCAGCACCCTGCCTTTAATCTGAGCAGCCAGCCCCACCATCTTTAGCCCTTTTCAGACTCCCCAAGAGAGTCTGTCAAACCCTAAGGAATACAAAGTTGTCTGAGTCCAGCCTTTGATAACCGATGTCTCTGTGGCCGTCAGAATGGGCTTCCCAGGCTCTGCTCCTAGGGAGGGAATTTTTAGGCTACACTTTCTCTTTCCCCAGGAGTGTTCACTATCCTCCAGAGACTGCAAGTATAATGCTGATGGCCCGGATGGTGGCCACGGTGAAACAGGTAAGCCAGAGAAGCTGACCCCCAGTCAGCCCTGGGTCTGTCGCCTGACCTTGCTCGGATGCTTTGCTCGTGGGTTTTCCCAAAGGATAGCTGGTTGCTATGTAGAACCTCCAGCACGTGCTAACCAGCAGTCAGGCATAGGCCATAGGCACTGGTTTTGCCTATCTTCGTTTTTCTATGAGATGTCTGCCTTATGCAGCAGCGGTTCCTGACTGATAGGCGTCACTGTTCCAGGACCGCGTCTCTTACATGAAGTGAGAGACACTATGTTGACCACTTCCGTCTATATTGTCCTTCCTCAGTGGCCTTATGATTTCAAAGTATTTTGAGTAGGCAAGCCCGGCTCCAGCTAGGAAATGGCTGTGTGGGCAGAGTGGGAGGGGCCCTGGGCAGAAGCTCTTGGGTGGTGGTCATTCCCTGATGGAAGGGACTTGAGAAACATAAGCCCTCTGTTCCACACGGGCACATGGCCCTTATGTGTCTTTGTCCTGCAGGCTAAGGACAAGGACCACTGGGTCAGGCTTTTCTCCCAGTTCTGCAGCAAAACGGCCAATGAGGAAGAGGAAATTGTCCACAAACTCCTGGGGGACAAATTCAAGGTTGGTTTTTTCTCATGGCCTCCTCTCCCTACTCCTCAAGTAGCCTGGGGGGACTGTGGCTACCTTTAGGGGACTAACTCCACATTTGATCTCTTTTCAGCTACAGTGGGGGTTAAAACCTGGTCTTAAAACTCCCTTCAAAGAATGCGCATTCCTGACACCATTTACCTTTGTGACCTAATCCAGACCTAAAATTGGAAGTAGGAAGAGGGGTTGCATGTCCTACTCAAGAGTACTTGTTATGCCGTGTGGAAGGCAAGACTCCTGAGGAAGGCAGCAGTAGGCATATCAGGTTTTCTGGAGAGTGGAGGGCCGGAGGTCACAGGTCAGGGAGTGGTGTGAGAGTGGTGTGGCGGCAGTACGGACCTCAGCCTTCCTTTGGAGTTGCCAACGTGAGGAGGCTGCCAGAGGGTAGAGACTGTTCAAGGGAGGCAGACAGAGGTTGGGAATGCAGCTATGGGAAAGATGTATCTCAGAGCATTGCTATGCTGGACCTAGAAAAAAGGAGAGCCAGGCCGTGGTGGTGCATGCTTTTACCCCAGCAGAGGCAGGCAGATCTTTGTGGGTTCGAGGCCAGCCTGGTCTACAGAGTAACTTCCAGGACAGCCAGGGCTACACAGAGAAACCCTGTCTCAAACAAACAAGCAAGCAAACAAACAAAGAATAAAGGAGAAAGCCTAGCTGGTCAGAGGCCAGGCAAGTCTCAGGGAAGCTCCAAGGGAGGATGAGGATGGGTGTTCTGAGCCGTGCTGCCTCAGTCTTGCTAGAACACGTACTGAAAACAGGAAGAAACTTGGGGCTCACACCCTCAATGGGAGCCCTCAGACAGTTGGAAATAAGTACTGCCTCTATCCCCAGGGAAAGGTCAGGCCACACAGCTGTCTCCTTTTCCTATTTCATCTAATTTTTTTCTCACCTACATGGTACTGAGGGGAAGTCTCCAGGGCTGCAAGTGTCCCTCTGTTTCCCCTGAACCAGGGCCAGCTGGAACTTCTGCGTAGGCTCTTCACAGAGGCCCTTTATGAGGAGACCCTCAGCCAGGTAAGTGTGGGAGGGTGCGACCTGAAGCCTTTCTTCGGTGCTCCAGGCCTGGAGTTGAAGTGAGGCCAGCTTTCAGAAGCCTCCCACTGCAGACCTGGATTAGAAGAGCAGCCTGAGGCTCACTTCTCTCTCCCTACAGTGGTTCACGCCAGATGGATTCCGGTCTCTCTTTGCCCTTGTTGGGACCAATGGTCAAGGGATTGGAACCAGGTTAGGAGAGAATGTTCTAGACCTATTAGGTAATCCCTCGGGGTTCAGATGGGAGATTAATATAGGAAGGTAGCCACAGATTCTTTCAAGATGGATTGGGTGCTGCACTGACCTGGATGGGAGGATTGAGGCAGGGGAATCTGCTGCTCTTTTGGAAAGATAGGGCCCTTACTCTAGAAAAAGAACAAAGCAGGGTGGGAGACTCTTCTGCCTGGGCTTAACATGCTTGGACATGAAGAGTCCTGTGACCTGGGCTGTTTCCAACCATGGGCTGCTGGGACTTCCAGCTCCCTCAGCCAGTGGGTACATGCCTGTGATGCGCTGGAGCTGAAGCCTCAGGACCGGGAAAAGCTGGACACCTTCATTGACCAGTTGTACAAGGACATTGAGGCAGGTTGGTGAGATGGGGCTGTGACTTCCCCCATCCTTGGAGCTTTTTTGTCAGATAGTGGACACAGTTCTTTCCAGGGAGCTCTAAGCTCATGGTAGGGGAAGGGAACCCCTATGTGCCTGTGGGAAACTTCAGATCTAGCTTCAGATCACAGGACATGCAGGTGAGTGGTCCTGAGACCCACCCAGAAGCTCCATGCTGGGAGGAGGGAGAGTGCCAGATAAATAGTAGTGGTGCAGACAGAAGAGCAGACTTGTCTCAGAGACGCAGGGTTAGGTAAAATGCAAGTGCCTGGGTGTCTGTTTTGGAGGGTGCAGGACGGCAGAGCTGGTGTCTGTTTCTGTGAGTGTGGTTTCCTTTTCCCACTGGCATCTTCACCTTACTGTCTTACAGCAACCGGCGAGTTCCTGAACTGTGAAGGGTCTGGCCTCTTTGTGCTTCAAAGCTGCTGTGAGTCTCGGCACTGGGGAGGAATGGGTCCACATGTTTCTGTCCCTGCCAGGTCTCTGTCCCAGTTTACCCTTTTTGGGCTGACCAGGTCAAGTCTAGAAGTGGGGTTAGGTCTGTGTTTTTTTGGAAATTCTTTTGGAAATTATTGCTCTTATCAGTTTCTTTTCTTTTCCTTCTTTTTTCTTTCTTTCTTTCTTTCTTTCTTTCTTTCTTTCTTTCTTTCTTTCTTTCTTCCTTCCTTCCTTCCTTCCTTCCTTCCTTCCTTCCTTCCTTCCTTCCTTCCTTCCTTCCTTCCTGTCTTTCATTCTTTCTCATTCATTCATTCATTCATTCATTGTTTTTGCTTGTTTGCGATGTTACTGGGAGCCAAGCAACCAAGGCTCATTCATCCCCAGCCTTCTGTTTGTGTTTGAACAGATATTTACCACCTAAGGGGGTGGACAGAGCCCTGCTGCTTGCAAAGGGAAGCATGGGCATTGTACCACTACTGCCCTATGGGATGTCGTCAAGAAGCACTAGTAGAGCCTGAGGCCTGTAGGATCTTGGGAGGAGGCCTCACGCTGGAAGAGTCTCCTTAGTACCTGGGAAGGCCAAGGCCACCTCTAACAAAGACCTTCCCCAGATCCCAGCCTCGTACCTCCTGCTTTCCTCACTACTAAGTAGGCTGGGTGGTCAGGGGTTCCAAGTCAGCAGACAGAAGTAAATGATCTGTTGTAGATGTCCTCAGAGCCCCATGCCTCCCTTGGCGAGACAATCTGAGAACGTGGTGGAGGGGTGGGGCTGGAGCCAGCAGTGATACAAAGCACATTGTATCAGCACTGTGGTCTTCAGGGAGAGGAGGCACTGGGTCAGAAGACAGGAAATGGGGTCTCACACCTGCCCTTCCTTGCAGTGTTCAACCACAAAGTAAGTGACCTAGGCCTTTTTAAGAGTTTTGAGACAGGGTTTCCTGTAGCCTAGGTTGACTTTGAACTTACTATATAGACAAAGATGATCTTGAACTCCTGATCCTGGCTCCACCTCCTAAGTACTGAGACTATAGGCATGCCATGCCCAGCCTTTTTCTTTTTTGAAACAGGGTCTGTGGAGTCCTGACTAGACTGGAACTCATTGTGTAGTCCTGTTGGGCTTCAGACTCACAGCCAATCCTCCTATCTAGCTCATGGGGGTGGAGATTACAGGTGTGGGCCACTTGGCTTGAGAATATTAGTTCAGTTTTACTTATTTTTTATATTTGTTTGTTGTATTTTTTTTAGATAAGGTCTCACTGTGTAGCCCTAGCTGGCCTGGAACTTGGTATTGTAGATCCGCTTGCACTGCCTCCCAAGTACTGGGATTAAAGGCGAGTGCCACCACACATTGCTTTCTTTTGTTTTTAACATTTATTTACACACACAGAGCCTATGGTGAACAGATGGAGGTCAGTCAGGTCTGTCTTTCTACTAAGTGGTTTCTAGGGATCACACTGAGGTTGTCAGGCTTGAAGCAAGCACCTTTACCTGCTGAGTCACCTACCTGCCCCTAGAATTATATTTTTGTTTTGTTTTGTTTTCTTCCAAGACAGGGTTTCTCTGTGTAGCCCTGTCTATCTTGGAATTAGCTCTGTAGACCAGGTTGGCCTTAAACTCAGAGATTCCCCAGCCTCTGCCTCTCAAGTGCTGGAATTAAAGGCGTGTGCCACCACCGCCCAGCTAGAGTTACCATTTTTTAAAAACTGATTTTCATTGCTGGGCATAGCGATACACTTGTGAGTTAGAGGCAGGAGTGTCACAAGTTCAAGGGTAGCTTGACCCAGATTGAAAACTAAGGGCAGGGGTGTAGACCATTCATGGAATGCTTGCCTAGTAAGTGCAAGGTCTTGGGCTCTACACACACATACTTCACTCATTATCTGTCTTTTGTGATCCAGGCAACCACAGCTGTGTTCCCAATGCAGAGACCTCCTTCCCAGAAAACAACTTCCTTTTGCATGTTACCGCCTTGGAAGATATTAAGCCGGGCGAGGTGAGGGGACTTGGCAGCAGGGGTGGGCATAGGGCCTTGCAGGTTCTCTCCAGGGAGCAGCAGTAACCAGCTGGAGCCTTTGTTGGGCTGTCGGAAAGTCAGCACAGGCCCCAGGGCTTGAGGCTGTTTGCCTGTGAGTGTGCTCTGACCCCTCCCAGTTCTTCAAACATCTTTAGAAAGTTTCAGATTGAAGTAGAACTATGTCCCAGCTACTTTTTGATTTCTTTGTGGCTTGAGCCACAGGGTGTAGTGTGGATTGAGTCCTGGTTGGTGGCCACAGCCTGGTGAAATTTTCTCCTGTACAAGTTATCATCCAGAGATTAACCTCTGATTCCATCTACAGACCTTGGCTACTGGCTAGTTTTCCTCAGGGTCTGAGGCCAACCTCCATCCTTGTCTGTCTCAGACCCAGGTGGGAGTCTTGCCTGCTGGAGGCATGGGTTTGGATCAGTGTTGAAGGGCACTGAAGGCCTAAATGCTGGGCCAGGAATAGTGGTTGACAGTAGATAGGCAGCTGTTGGGGAAGCTCTTTCCTATCTGATGGCGGGCACAGGCGCTCACACCCTCCTCTACCCCCACAGGAAGTCTGTATCAGCTACTTAGACTGCTGTCAGCGGGAGCGCAGCCGCCACAGCCGCCACAAGATCCTCAGGTGCCGGCTGGGGACATGGTCGGGCTCTGGGCTCCTTCATCCTAGCAACGCCTGACTTGTCACTTCTCTACTTTGAAGGGAGAACTACTTGTTCATCTGTTCCTGTCCGAAATGCCTGGCAGAGGCTGATGACCCCAATGTGACCTCAGAAGAGGAGGAAGAGGAAGATGAGGAGGAAGGAGAGCCAGAAGATGCAGAGCTAGGGGATGAGATGACTGATGTGTGACCTTGCTTGGAGGAGGCTGTGCCCAAACACTGCTGGAAAAGGGGGCCCATCCTCCACAAATGTGGTTGGAAGGAACATCCCCTCCCCCTTGCACCCATTGCCTGCTTTCTCCCTTCTGGCATTCTGTCGGAGGGTAGGAGAGAGGCTGGACCCGCCCCCACCAGACCTCATGCCCTGAGCACTGCTGCTGAGCTGCATCGGCCCTGTGCCATCACCAAGCCTTCCAGAACCGGTCTTCCCCTGCCATGCCCCACTGTAGCTGTGAGACTGGAACAGGCTCCAGGCCTCATAGTGTTCTTCCTCTGGGCCCCTTGGCCCATACTCACCCATCCACCTGAGGCTTGACCCTTCTGGACTGGCTGTTAATTTGAGGGGGACAACAAAATTGCCAATCTGAAAGCAGACTGGTTTCTTTGACAGAAAGAGGTGATGTGATGCCTTACCTCTTCCTTACTGCTCACCTACCACAGCTGCAGCTGAAGTAATAGCCTGCCACTTGCCAGCATGAGGCAGGAACAAAGGTCTATGCTTCAGAAGACTCTGTGCCGGGGTGCTGGGCTGTTCCCGTTGGACACTGGGGAGGTGGAGAGTAACCTACTCTCTAGACTCCAGATTGCTGTGCCTGTGCCTTGCCTCTTGGGGCTCAGGCAAGATGACTAGCCCTATAAAGTATAGAAGAGGCCTGTCTTCATCAGGACTCTAGCAGTATGGCAGACGACAGATTGTGCTCCTTAATTTAGGATGCTCCACTCTTCCCTGGGACCAGCTGAAATGGTCCAGCAAAGGGTCTGATCTCAGACATTCACCTTTAGGATATCCATAGAGGAACACTGAAGTCTTCCAGAAACCTGAAGGAGCTGGGCAGACGCTTAGAGATGAGTCATGACTTTGTTCCCCCTTGCCACAGATGACCATCTCATTCTTGGGGTGGGCACTGTGGAAATGACAGCTACCACTCCCCATTCTTTCCCTGAGAGGCCTGTGCATAGTCCTGCTGGAGGCTCCCAGGGAGGACTGGTACCTATGCTGCAAGCTCTTTCTAAGGTGGAGCCAGGTAGAACGGGCCTGACTGGCCCCTACCTGTAGGGGCACACTTCTTCACAACAGCCAGCACCCCTCTCCCTCTGGTCTGCCCACTGGCCTCAATAAAATGTGAGTGGTGATAGGCCTCTGCAGCAATGTTTTGTGGAGAGTGGGCTGGGTGGTGGAGCACTCTGGGCCTGCAGTAGTCAAGGTGGGTGCAAAGGGCACAAGTTAGACCCGTGGGTGGCAGCAGAATGCTCCAGCTTTCTCAGTAGTGCTCATACTGTCAGCCACACTGGCGTGTAAACGTCCCTAAAGCCAGAGCAAGGGTCTCTGAGGTTTGGTTTCAATTGCTGACTCTAGGTATAGAAGTCGTCTTCCCAGAGGGCTGGACCACAACTAGCAGTCTGTATAATCCTAATGGGCCTTGAGAAGCCATGGCCTTTATGAGCCTCCCCAAAATGCAGCAGTATGATGCAGGACCAAATACCAGTCCCACCACACCCATGCATTCTAAGTTTAGGACACAGGTACAAACCTAATGAGCTTTATTTAGCTTTATTGCTAAAAAGTAGGGGATCCTTAGTCCCGGAATACCAGTTCTTTAAACCACTCCAGCAACAGCTACAAGGCTCATTGTGAGGAGGTCCTGGCTGCAGGAGGCTGAAACTGGTGGCGTATGGCAGGTTGCAGATGACAAGGCCACCTGCCTTCAGCACCTTTTGTTCCCAATTCTAGCCAGAAGCCTTGGGTCTGGTTCTTGCCTCTTGCTGGAGAATGAGATGTCCTTGCAGGTCCCAGGGAAGGGAAAGCCAGTTGTGTGGCTTCCCTGTCCCCTCCCTGGCTCTACTTGTCCTCAGAGTCTATCTCCAAACTCCAAGTGGCAGAATCTTAGGTTTCCTCTTGCAAGTGAATCACCTGTAGCTGGCACCTGGGGTCAGCTTTTCTACCAGAACGTCCAGGGAGGTTGCAGCAGCTCAAAGGTGGGGATACTGGTGACATTGACTGGGATAGAGATGATGGCCCACGGCAGCCCATGCTGTTCCAGAGACCGTCGGATCATGTAGCTGGGAGGGCATGAAGAGCAGTCACTTTCTCAGCACCCCAACACTGCCCTCTGCCCGTTACTCTGGGAGTTTCCAGAACCTGAGAACTTTGGCCCTCTGACTGGGATATTCAAGACAGGGCCTGTGAGAGGGGACTGGTGATTGCCTTTGAACCTACCAAGTCATGCCACCCAGTTTAGTGTGGACAGGCGGAAGCAAAGAGCCCTCACCCATCTCGGCCGAGCAGGAAGAGGGCAGGAATGTCAGCTGTTCGTTGAGTACTATCCTGGATCATCTCCACGTAGAAACTGTCATTGTCCACGGCGTTGTCCGAGATGATCACAGCCCGCCCACCATGCTCCTGTACCACCCTGGTCTTGGAGAGGAAGGAGCAGCCCCTGGAAGAGGTAATGTTGAGAACAAAAGAAAAGCAGGTGCTAGCTGCCCCTCCCTCATCCTCTCTGGGAGGATGAAAGGACCATAGAGGACTTGTATAGAGGGTCATCAGTACACAGCAGAAAGTAGACAAGACATTTCTTGAAGACCCGAAAGGATGAATTCAAAGATCGACATTTCAAAGTGTACCATGAGCGGTGATCAGAATTTGCCCTCCCCATGTGTCACGCCTGCCCACTCCTTACCCCCTTTCCACCAGAGCGATCTGGTCCTGGATGAAGAAGCCGTTGCTGAGTTCCCCACAGGCCTCTGGAGGTTCAGCAGGGACGAGGTGAATCTGCTCATACCGCGTGTGCTGAAAAATGTTTGGACATTTGGACAAGTAAGAGTGTAAGAAAACATGGCTTTGAACGAGCTAACAATTCCTTCTTCCTGGTACCTCATAACGAGTGAAGAAAGGAAATGTAGTGCTTTCCCTGTGGCTGAGGCCTTGAGTGCTTTAATTCTCACAAAGATCCATCTGATTACTCAACTTCGCCCTGCCTTTCTGTGAGAGGGGAGCTGGTTACAACCCAGGGGCAGGAGCACGTAGGTAGAATGACAGAGAAAGCTGGTGCCCTTGGTTTTTCAGGTAGTTTCCACCAATGAAGGCAGTCCCTCCCTGGCTTACAGTATGCAGCAGCTCTTGGAGGGCACAGCTGGATTCTGCTTCCTGCCCTGTTCCAGCATAGAAGTGGGATGAGGGTCACCATGGCTCAGTGATGGCAAGAAGGCTGCTGAGGGTCAGAGATCTGAGCATCTTTGCACTTACAAATATACCACCAAAGTCCTTGGCAGGTGTGGCTGTGAAGATGTAGCGAATGTCCCCAGGACTCAGCACTTGGAAGTATAAGTAGTCATGGATGCGTAAGCCTAAAGGGAAGAGTGCAGATGAAAAGCCTCTTGGGAACAAGCTGGTTAGGGTTTAGATCACGGGGTTCCCTATGTCTTCAGCTGGGTGGGCATCAACTGATTGGATCCTCTGGGAGCATTATTTTTAAAACAGGGTTTATGTAGCCCTGGCTTGCCTCAAACTCACAGAGATCCACTTCTGCCTCGCCCCCGAACCCCCAACTAGTGCTGAATTAAAGGTGTGCACTACCACACCATTTTTTAAAATGGCCTCACATAGCCCAGGCTGGCTTTGAACTAGTTTTGTTTCCTTGGTGGGCCTTGAGTCCTTCCTGACTGCCTCCCAAACATGATTACAGGCATGCATCGCCACCCCCAGCTCGAGAGCTGGTTCCTGCACCGGACAGGACAGACTGGATACAAGAGATTTGTATTTGCCTGCTTCTCCTGCCACGGCAGGTGAGCCACAAAGACCCAGAGCTCTTGGGTTAGCATCCACCACTGCTCTGAAGACCCCAAGTTTCTAACCAGAATTTACAAGTTAGCTCTGGTCTCACTGACATCTCCTAATCCAGGCACTGTCATCTCTTGTCCTGACTGTTCAAGTTTAACCGGTCTTGCTTCCATGTCTCCTTTTTCAGAAAGGTCTTGCTATGCTACCCAGACTGGTTTTCAACATTTGGGCTCAAGCAATCCTGCCTCAGGTTCCCATCTGTCTTCATTCCTTAATTCTCACTTCATTTTATGTATATGTGTGCTTTGGCCGCATGTATATCCATGCACCATGTGTGTGCCTGGTGCCTGCGGCATCCAGAAAGAGGGTGTCAGCTCCCCGGAACTGGAGGGACAAGCAGTTGTGAGTGGGCCCTCTAGAAGAACAGCTAGTACCCTAACTGCTGAGCCATCTCTCGGCTCCCTCTCCATGCCCTCCTTACAGCCCTTAAGGCCCTCCAGCCACCCACGCACTGCCAGAGCCTCAGTGTCTCCTTCACTGACTAAGGCGGATGCGGCTGCTCACTGTGGTGTAGAAAGCCCTGCATGTGGTGTAGATCCGACCCCTACCCCTGCTCCAATCTTGTTCTCCTCTTTCCCAGGTTCAAGCTGAACGCGCTTTTCAGTGTTTCCATCTTTTGGGGTCTTCTTAAAAGTTTACCTGTCATTTCTCAGAAAGATGCCGCCTTGTCCCTTCCTATACCCATTCAAAATGTGCTTTCTTCCAGCTGCTACTTCCTCTGTAATTATGATGTATGTATAATATTCTATGTCTGCTTCTTCCACTAGAGCAATGATTCTAAGTTTGTGGCTTTACTCAGTGATGAATCCCCAGTGCCTAGGACACAGTGGCTGCTCAGCAAAGGTTACTGAATGAACAGACACCTGCCCTGTCCTGAACAGGGCAGAACCACCAGGGTTTTAGGATAGAGAAACTTTTCAGCATCGAAGTGTAATGCTTTCCTGGGATTTGAGTGCCTGGATTGCTTTTTTTTTTTTTTTTTTTTTCTTTTCACAAGCACGCTCCTGTTTCCTCAGGTCTGTTAATCAATTCAACGACCAAGCTATCACTGTGTGTGCTGTGGCTACGACTGGCTGTGGTTATAGCTGTTCCTGTCTATGGTCCAAATCGCAGCCACCCAGACAGAGCTCAGGGGGCTTGCAGCTTTTTGTCCTGAGTGTAGATATACTCCATCAGATGGATACACCCCCAAGGAAGCCTTCTGGATTAACATGAGGCAACCCTTTTCACAAGCACACTCCTGTCTGGCGTTTGATGTGTTTCTCTCTCGGTTATAGATTCATGTGTTCACTTAGCGCGTAGGTGTGTACATTTATGTGCGAGTTGTGTAAGTGAGTGCCTGTGAGCCCACGTGTATGTTCCTGCCTGTACGAAAGCTCACGTTTCTCCATTCTAGATCTCTAGCTGTCACCCCGGGTCGCCCTCAGTGGGAGGAGGGCTGGAGGATCTTGCTCCGACGTGGGGAGCCTCTGGCTGCGCCTACTCATGGCCCCGGGGACCAGCACCCACCCAC
>CABHPQ010116058.1:0-19395 GCA_902168405.1 Peromyscus aztecus
CCTCTCAACCCCTTTATGATCCATAACCTACATCTGTATAAGGGTATAGATAAGCTAGCTGTATGACACAGAAGAGTAGTAGCTATGATTTAAATCCAGTCATCTATTGTAAAAGACAATTTTGCAGGTTGTAGCCATCTACCTGATGTTAGTCTGATGTTCTAGCCTCTGTATGGGTTGTTGTTTTTCCCTTACAGATTTTATAGTTGTTTCTTTGAATTTTTGGTATTTTGATGGATTGTGGGGAGGTTCACTCTGGTTGTGTCTATTTGGAATTTTTTTTTTTTTTTTTTTTTTTGGTTTTTCGAGACAGGGTTTCTCTGTGTAGCTTTGCGCCTTTCCTGGAGCTCACTTGGTAGCCCAGGCTGGCCTCGAACTCACAGAGATCCGCCTGCCTCTGCCTCCCAAGTGCTGGGATTAAAGGTGTGCGCCACCACCGCCCGGCCTATTTGGAATTTTAAACACTTTCTGTGTTTGAATGCCATGTCTCTTTGTTAAGAAATTCACAGCTACATCAATGAAAAGCTTGGCTGAACCACTAGTCTGTATCTCACCTCCTATTCTATCCCATTGATTCTCAGATTTGGGTCTCTTGAATGTATCCCAGGTTTCTTAGAGTTTTTGGCTATAATCATTTTTCCTCTTGATCTATGCCTGTATATATTATTGTCTACGCCATCCTTAATATTCATTATTCTGCTCAGGTTTTTTTTTTCTGTTGATGATGCTTTATAATGGGTTATTTATTTTATTGATTCATTTCCAGAATTTATGTTTATTGTTGTTTTCAGTGTTTCTATTCCATTGCCAATTTCTTCCTTGACATTTTTAATTTTTTTCCCCCAGCTAACTGATCCTCTTGCCAACTTTGGTCATTGTCTTGTCTATGTCATGAACAGATTTTATGTTGTTTTGTTGTTTGTTCATTTTGTTTTTTGAGACAGGGTTTCTCTGTATAACAGTCCTGGCACTCACTCTGTAGACTAGGCTGGCCTTGAACTCATAGAGATCTGCCTGTGTGTGCCACCTCTGCCCAGCATGTTTCTTCTTTATGTCTTGAATTAAATTCCTTATCTGTTTATCTGAGTCCTCTAGTACTCTGGAATCTCTTTCTGGTATCCCCCATTATTTTTGTCTTTGTCTTGCAGTGCTGAGAGGCAGCCAGGTTGTCGTGTTTGTAGTGTTGTCCGGTGTGTTAGCGGTGTTGCTTGTGTTACTTCGTCATGATATGCACATCTGCTTGAGTGTTTGCATCTTTATTTTGTAGCTTTTGTACCTTTCCTATTTTTTTTTGTCTGTGTTGTTTTATGTGAGTCTTCATGGTGAGTTGTATGTGTCTGTACTTACTCTCAAGGGGAAATTTGACTTCAGTAATAACTGTGATGGTCTGACAAGTCTCAGTGTTAGTTACATGGGGAAAATACTGTGGCTCTTGACTCATGTCCCCTGTGAGGACTTCAGTCATGAGGGCTAGGGTTCTGTTTGTCCATATTCTGTTGAGAGGACCGAGCAGATGCCCTAACAGGCTGCTCAGTCTTCTCTCAGAGATCAGGCCTCAATTTCAGTTTCCTGGGACTGGACAGGCAGTTTCTGAGGTCTAAGAGCCACAAACAAAGGGCAATTAATCACGGGTGCCCCTAACAACAGAGACAAGGGAGATAGGACACACCAAGCCTGGGCCACTGAGCCAGCCCCCACAGTCAGTATGTGCTAGGCCAGCCAGCCTCCACAGCAGCTCAAGGACAAAGCCTGAGACTTGTCCAGGCCTGCCCCAAAATGGATAACTGTAGCCCTGACAAACCCCCAACTAACCCTAGCCAATTAAAAGTTACTAATGTGATTGCCACTTGCATAAGCCAGTCATACCTAAGATAAGCCAACTTCCTTAGATACTCCCCTCAGTTAGGCTTAGTTAAAGAGCTCACACACTTTTCTCAGGGTCTTTGCCATCTTGCCTTTGTATGGGGTGGCCTGCCCCAGCATGCTGGAAGCTTTGAGATAATGAACGCTCTTGTTGATTGTGTACGTGAATGGTGGTCTTTTGTGGGACTTCTCCAGGACCCTAATACTGGGTTCTGTCTCACTTGGCATAGTTCAGCTGCTCCATGTGACTTCCATCCCAGGACGCCTGTCTACCTCAGAAGCCCCCTTCCCTAACCCCCTAAGAGCCAACCAATGCCCACCAAGTCAGCTGGAAGCAGTTTTTCCGGGAGAAACGACGCCCCTATTCCTGTTTACGCACTTTTTTTATAATAAGCAAAAAGTTTGGAATGTTCGATTCTGCCCTCACTCCAGCTGCATGACTGCACATGCACAGTTCAGGAGTTAAGCAAAGAGTCCTACATCACCAGCATGCGCTGGGGACTACATGCTCGTGGCATGGCCATGCAGTCAGCTCATGCGTGGTGCAGCTCTGTAGACCCACTTGCGCCTTAAAGAGCCGTGACTCAGACCCACCCTCTCTCTCTCTTCCGTTCAGTCTCTTCCCCCTACCATCTTTCCCTCTCTCAGCACATGCTCCTTGCCCAGGCCTGGTTCTTTTGTCTCCCCCACTTCCTCCTAATAAAGCTCTGAAACTGATGTTGGGCTCTGTTGTGACCGTGACCTTTCTGCGCAGTAACCAGCGCCGCTTATCATTTCAAAACCCAACTATGGAAGATAGAAAACAAAAATTAAGCTAAAATACATAGTGTTCAAAGTTTAAAAAAAAAAAAACAGAAACAATAAAGCAAAAGGTTTTCACAAAATGCTTTATTTCTCTAATTGCTATTTCTTATAAATAACTTTGGCAACATTAATAAAATAATAACCTTTATTTGAAAAAGAAGCAACAGACTTCACAGAGTAACAAAATAGTAATCTTGACAGATATTTAATACATGTGTAAACAAAACAAAGTGACACTGCTTTAAAAATAGAGCTATCAATATAAAACAGAAAGCTCACTATGTTTCTTTGTGTTATAGGCACAGAAATGGACTTAAGCTAGCTCACTTCTAAGACAGAACCAAAGCTCTTGCTAATGATTTCTTCCTGAAGTTCTGTGACTAAGAAACTTAGCAGGGGGAAGAAAGGTGCAGCCAGAGGTAAACTGCCTTCCAAGAGAAGGAATAAACAGGACTTTAAAAGCAGGGGAGTTTCTAGTCACTCTAAAAGTCTCAACAAGCTTAATAAACCACGTGTGAGGTAGCGAGCCATGCAGGCTTAGGGAAAGCACGGTGAGGAAGGGGCAGCCTGTGCAGCCTGTGCACCAGGAAGAAACAGGAATTTACTTGAGGAACAACAAGGCCAATACAATAGGATGGAATAGTGCAGCAGCAGGGAGACACTGGGAAGTGGCAGGGGATGGGAGGCGTAGGTAGGCAGGAGCCAGAGCGCTAGGGCCTCCCTTAGCAGTAAACAACAATCCGTACTCCTTAGGAGCATGCTTTTGTGAAATAGCAAAGTACAGCAACGGTGCTGGAGATACTAAGCACTCGCTAAACTCAGGTCTAAGGTGGTTCTTATTTTTACCATAGACAGTACACAAGTCTGCAGTACACGTATGATTCGTTTCATACACAGTAGGACTTGCCCACCAGAACAAGTGGGGCAAACAACATTTTCCACATCTAAAGGAAAGGTACAGGGTAAAAAGTTAGGTGTGCCTTGGCCCAAGAAACCTCATTGAAAAGGCCTATCAAAATAGAGCAGATCACAGTCAATCAATGGGTCAAGCACAGAGCAAATAAATACAACAAAAGATACTAGCAACCTCTCATCTCCCTCAGTCTTAACAGAGAGGCCAAGGCCTGGTGATGATCTCTTCCCAGCTTTTCATGAAATCGAAGGAAACTTCATTAGACTGAGGAAGGAAAAAAGGATAGGGACATCTTAAGGGACCCACCCCAATGCCCCTTTCTTCTTTTTGGTTATAAGAGACAGGGTCTTACTGTGTAGTTAGTTTGGCAAGAAACTCATTAAGCAGCCCAGACTGACCCTGAACTCCAGACCCTTCTGCCCCAGGCTCCCAAGAGCAGTTATTACCAGTGTGTGCTACCACACCCAGCAAGATAAAGTACCTTTAAAGAAAGGAACAGGAAACTAGGAGATTTTTTTCCAGACCATGTTTATAACCAGCATGCATCTAGACTCCTTGACTGATGAACAGAAGCAGCTGGGCACCTGGGCTAAACATGAAGGAACAGGAGGTGGCACTGGACCACGCTCAAGAAGACAGGCCTGGAAACTTTTACAGAAACAGCTAATGCTACTGAGGTTGCTGAGGACTAACTAATCCTCAGGGAGTGCCCTACAGTCCTACAAAGAGTTGTTCTTCCTAGTGACCAGCTAAGTAGTATGATATATTAATGGGAGAAAGAAAGTCTTCATTTAGGACATAGCTTGCACACTAAAGTGCTTCAAGTAAGACCCAAGCAATATTAGTGTGATCAACTGAGAAATTATACATCCAACAATGAGAGCGCTATCCATTATAATCACTCAAATATGAGGCAAGATACAAATTGTGACTAGGGATATAGTTCAGTGGCAGAGCCCTTGCCTGGTACATGTAAGGCTCTGGGCTTAATCCCTAGCACCAAGTTGGGGGATGGGGGGGTGGGGAGCACCACATCACCAAATTGCAAGCTTCACATATTCAATAACCGTAAGATACACATACACTGAAAAAAACGTAGTGAAAAGGCTCCATCATCGGCCCTGGGTTTTTTTTTGTGCTATGTCCAATATCATTGGGCAAGTCCCTATTACATCATAAAAGTAGAACTAAATTCAGCCCAGGCCATAAACTAGACAGATGCCATTTTTCTGAACCTTCTCAATTAAAACTAAAGTTCAATAAACTTCAAACTACAAATGCCAAGGCTTCTTGCCCCAAGAAAAGACAATGCACTTTACTGCTGTGGCCCATAAGGATATGGCCAATTCATTCTTCAAACACAGCTAGCCAAAAGGGAGAGGAGAGTGCATAAGTCCAATACCCGACGCATCAAGCAATAGGAAGTCCATGGACACCAGCTCCCATTCTACTAATTACTGTTGCTGCTTCATGGGGCACTAAGGATACACAGCTGTGCTTTTAATGCTTGTAGGGGCCCTTCATAAAACGTGGACATTTTACAAGAATGGCTTGGCCTCCTTGAATCTTCTTTTGGGTAAAGACATTTAGGCAGTACTCACTCTTTGGCTCCAAGACTGGAATGAATGTGTGCCTGTCCACTTACCCATGTTAAACCATTTAAGAAGAGAGCTCTCTCCCTCCTGTAGCAAGCATTAACTACCTATAGATCTTCATGAAGAGGTGGGGCCTTATGAGCCCCATCCAACTCCAAACTTTTATGTAGAAGAGCTCTCAAGCTTAGGAGTTACATAAAATACTAATAAATAGGCTTAACTTCTGTTTTCCATTCACAAGGATATAGGCACAAGCACCTTCCTTGGGTTGAGCCAAACACTTAATATGAAACCAGATATATTTTAAATAACACTCACTATTCATTCAGAAAACACTGTACGTCAGAGAATGGGGTAGTAGAGTACTTGCTTATTATTTGTGAGGCCTTGAATCCAACCCCAGAACTAAAATAGAACAAAACAAACCCTCACAAAATAAAAACAAATGAACAAACAAAAACCCTGCATTATCACAAAATTAAAGAAAAAACAGTTCATTTCTTCATCAGTCTTGGGTCCTGGCGAATAACAAATGTATAGTTTGTCCTCTCATCTCTCTGAAGGGTTCTGGGTTCTGACTTAGGTTAGAATTAATGGGACCTTTTTGAAGGTTTACCTTGAGATCTGGGGGAAGACGGTTCCCAGTCAGTTGTGCTCACAGTGACCGATGCTACTTTCCCAGATTCTGACTGGACAGGATCCACCGAGACCTGAATAACAACCTTCGTCTCGGGAGGCAACCCTTCCAGCTGCTTAGGTTTCTTAAACATTTGGTGACACCGGGTCTTATGCTCCATTTTTTCCTTGAAGGTTAAAAACTGTAGCCGACACTTGGAACACTGGTGACCGTTCCTTTCCCAGTGCCCCCTATAGTGACACATGTACGGTGTTCCGGTTTTGAAAATTTTAAGACAAAATGGACAAAGTAGGTTCTTAGTGTTGACATGGCACTTTCTGAAATGTGTTTCCACATCAGCAAAGACAGACGACCTGTAGTTACAGATCTGGCACACATAAGGCATTTCCCCGGGCTTATGGTTGTCCTTCATGTGCTCTAAGAGAACTTGATCTGTCTCAAACGACAACTCACAGATTTTGCAGACCATGGTGGGGTCAGGGGCGATGTGCACACGGTCGACGTGGAACTCCAGCTGGATGGGAGAGGTGAACTGCCGATGGCAGTGTTGGCAGGTGGTGTGGTTCTCCCAGCCGTCATTCCCCTGCCTCTCAAATTCCAAATGATGTTTGGTGTGGTTCATAAATTTGACATTTTTGAGAGCTTTCAAACAGTTAGGGCATTTGAAGACTGTGTGAGTCTTCTGTTCTGGCTGCCCATCTCCTTTATGCTGACCATAGTAAAAGTCACTAAGTAACAAAGTCAAACTTCCTTTCTTGGGATCGAAGGTCCCTTGACTCGCTGGACTTGAAAAGCCTACTTTCACCAGCCCATTTTCACAGCGAGGATGTACACCTGTAGGACTGATGTAGACAGCGTTCTCCGAGAGAGGTGCTCCATTCACAACACGGTCTACTGATTTGGGAACATCGCTCGAGGGTGTACTCGGTTGAGGATTTGAGGTATGGAAAGTACCAGAGGAGGACGATGCTGAAGAATGTTCTTCTACAATTTCTATCATAAATTCAGGCCTCTGCGGGTTAATGACATTTACTTCCGAAGTGGAATGGCGCTTCGATGCAGAACTTCCGTTCCAACCTCCTACGGAAAGTGCTGCCCTTGCTGGACTATGCTTTGAACTTGAGACTGGAACCAAAGGGGAACCCTTTGAAGAGCTAGCAGGCACAACTTGTGGTGAAGGACTTCCATAGTCAGGTTCGGACAAAGGCTCAATAATAATAGGACTATCTGTCGATCTCGACTCAGCAGGAGACGCCGGCAAGACGATCACTGTCTCTGATGCGGGGGCTGCAGGGCTTTCAGCAGGAGATGCCGGCAAGATGATCACTGTCTCTGATGCGGGGGCTGCAGGACTCGAGGGCTGCAGCCTTTCAGTAGTCATTTTTCTAAAGCTGTTTCGCTTTCTTTTTAAACGTGAACCTGGGGTGACTCTGTTCAAAATGTTCGAATTAGCAGGTTTTGAATTTGAAGTCTTTCCAACGAATATCAGTTCGGCATCTTCATTGACGTGCTCAACCCCTACAAAGATCAGCTCGGCATCCTCATCGTGGGCCCGGCTGGGTTCCTGCTCTTCACCACACAGCATGAACTGCTGCTCCATTTCTAACGTTTTGGTTCCTGACAGGTGTGGTCACAAGTCCCAGCACTTCCTCTATTCACACTGCCACCTGAGCACAAACACATCACACATCAGTAAGCACAGTAAAAGGACTTATTTTTCTCATCAAAGACTTTGAGATGATTTTAAACATGAAGGACACTCATCCAGTGCCACTACCACTCTACCCCAACCTTTCAGGCTCAGACCTGGGCTGGAGGTACATCCATGGGCTCTTTTGCCTGAGACTCTCACTCAGCACCTAAGCAGCCCCCAGACCCAGGCAGGAGCCCCATCTGCAAGGTCTCTTAAGTGAGTCCTCTCACCCCCAGTTGCCTCCTCTCACAGTCCCAAATCCTCCAGACCTAGGTCCAGCTAAGAGCCAAATCTACCCTCTCTTAGAGAGTCTGACCCAGGGCCTTTACCAATGCCACCCACCCAGGCCCAGGTGGGCCCCACATCTTCAAGCTATCTTAGCCCAGGCCCTCTGTGTGCTCTCTTGCTGAGGCTGACCAAGTCCCTGAACCTGTGCCTGCCCTCCAGGCCCAGCCCCAGCCAGGAGTCACACTAGAGGACTTTTCTGGACTTCACTCAAGCAATCTTACCCTACCCTTAAGACCCCTGCATCACACTGGTTAACAGTGAACTGGAGGAGTTTCCCCAGTCTCTCCAATCAATAATCAATGCTGGGTAACTCAAGGACTAACCTGCTCACTCCTACTTGTCTTGAAATCAACCAAGCTCAGAGGAAAGCAAAACCAGAATCAGACTTCTACTCCACATATGCAGCCTAGAATCTCACATCAGACACAAAGAAATAAACTCCCACAGCCCTACTAGAAAACAAACCGTATGGGAGACTGAGACAACATGTGCCTCTTAAAGACTACCAGTCCTATAGAAATGTCGCCAAAAGGAATTGCCAAGGCTAAACTCAGGACACAGATTTTAAGGAACAATTGTAAACAATCAAAGGATTAAAAAAATCCAAAGAGGCCACAAGCAAACACCTCAATGAACTTAAAGAGGACAGAAAGAAGAAAACCCCTCTGATGCCCTGAGAGCGTATCCTCGGGGAGGCGGCATCCAGGTCAGCTCTAGTTCAGCTTCTCCAGGTCCTGTTTCCCAAGTGTGTGGTGGCACTCTACCTTCTGCTGCCCTCACAGACACCATGCCTAAGACCAACCTGGGCAAGGAAAGGGTTGACTTCCTCTTACAACTCCCAGGTCACAATCTGCCCGATTTGTAAAACGGATCATGGACCAGTAATTCCACATGTTCTACAGACTTAATTTGAAGAACTCTGTCCAAATCATGAATTCTGGAGACTAAGGAATGATCTGCAGCAGCGGGCATTTTATAACATTTTCAACCAAAACGATGGTAAAGCAAGTTACAGGAAGCCTTACTATACACACAAGCACACATAAACAATCACCGCACAAGGCATGGGTAAGTGTTTGTAATTCCAACACTCAAGGGAATCGTGAGGTCAAGTACAGGTTCCGGGTCAGCAAGATAAGATCCTAACACAATAAAATAAAAAGTAACAAATTAATTTTTTTTTAAAAAGCTGCTCAATGGCCAGGCTTAGTGGTACATACCTTTAATCCCAGCACTTGGGAGGCAGAGGCAGGAGGATCTCTGTGAATTTGAGGCCAGCCTGGCCTACAAAGCAAGTTCCAGGACAGCCAAGGCCACACAGAGAAACTGTCACACACACACAAAAAAAATTCAGTGTGCTTCCTCTATACCAATGACAAACACTGAGAAAAAAACCAAGGAAACAATCCTATTCACAATTGCCTCCAAATGAACCAAAACCCTGGAATAAACCTAATCAAGGAAGTGCACAAACTCTAAACAATGAACATTTTAAAACACTGAAGAAATTGAAGAAGACACTAGAAAATAAACGGACCTCTCATGATCATAGATCAGAAAAGTCAGTACCATGAAAATGTCCATCCAACCAATCTACAGATTCAATGTAATCTCCATCAAAACCCCAGGAATTCTTCACGGACACAGAAAAATAATCTTAAGTATTGTAAGACCCAGAGAGATGAAGTAACTCTGAGCAAAAACAATACTTACAGAGGTATCAACATACCTGATTTCAAGCTATACTACAAAGCCAGAGTGATAAAAATAGCATGTTACTGGCACAAACACAGGCTAGGTCAATGGAATAAAACAGAGCACACAGACACAAGGCCATAGAACTTCAACCACCTGACTTTTGACAGAGCTGTCAAAAGCACACGCTGGAGAAAAGACAGCATCTTCAATAAATGGTATGAGAGAACTGGAAACTTGTATGTAGAAGAAGGAAACTAGATCCTTATCTTGCACTGTGCACAATAAATTCCAAGTAGACCAAGGACATGAGACCTGAAACGGCTAGAGGAAAATGCACTGAGTTCCTTTCAAGATATAAATGCAGGTAATAACTTTCTGAATATGGTACATTTATGTCTGAACACCTGATTTCAGCTCATAAGTCAGTTTTATGTCTTTTAAGAGTTAACAACTGTAGGTATCCAGGATACCTTCCCTTCACAGCTATCGGTATGGCCTGGCTCCCGACAGTCAGGATACCTTTCTCTTCTGAGCACTTCAAGTGAGGGCACCTACCTACCAGGCCTGGACAGTCCTCAGGCCAGTCCCATCCCATCCAGGAAATGTAGGTAATAACTTTCTGAATAAGACTCAAATCGCGTGCAAAATAAGACCAATAATTGACAAATTGGATCTCACGGAACTAAAAGGCTTTTGTACAGCAGAAGAACTTGTCAGTTGAATGAATGGGAGAAAAATCTCTGCTGGCTATATATTTGACAGGATTAATATCTAAACTACATAAAGAACCCAAGAAACTAAACATCAATAACACAATCAAATCTTAGACTATAGGACGGATCAGAAAGTTCACACACACACAATACAAATGGCTAATAAACATTCTTTTTAATATTCAACATCATTGACCATCAGAGAAATATAAATTAAAACTACTTTGAGGTCCCATTTCACCCCAGTCATAAAAAGAAAAGTGACAACAAGTGCTGGTTAGAATGTAGGTTGGAGAAACACTTACCCCTGCTGGGGGGGTGGTAATTGGTGCAGCCATTATGGAAATCAGCACAAAGCTCTTTCTTGCAGAGCTAAAGACAGAATTCCATAATGTCCCTGTTAGTTACAATTATCAACACAACCAAGAGACACCCGGTAAGAGGGAGTCTCAAGTGAGGATTGCCGAGGTCAGACTAACCTGGCAACAGCACTGTGGCTGGTGCTATTCTTAGGCAGGTGGTCCTGGGTTGTGTAAGAAAGCTAACTGGCTAAGTGTAAGCCCGGGAGTGCCAGGAAATACCATTCCTCCACGGTTTCTACTTCACTTCCTACTTGAGTTCCTTCCCTCAATGATGGGTTGTAACCTGGAAGTGTAAGATTAAATAAATCCTTTCCTCCCCAAGTTGCTTTTGGATATGGTATTTATAACAGCAACCCAAAGAAAACTAAAATAGATCTGACCTAGCTTTATCACTCCTGATTGTACACCCAAGGTACTGTACCCTACCACAGGGACACTTGCACATCCATGTTCATTGCTGTTCTATCCACAACAGCATGAAAATGGACCAGCCTAGACATCAACCAACTGATGAATGAATAATGAAACTGTGTCGTACACATCAACAGAATTTTACTCAGCTGTAAAGACAAACAAAATCATGAAATTTTCAGGAAAATGGTTAGAACTGAAAAATATACTGAGTGAGATAACCCAGACCCAGAAAGACAATCACCACTCTTTTCTCTCATTGATGGATCTTAGCTTTGAACTTTTAGTTGTGCATTTAATTTGAAGTCATCAGGAGGCTATAAAGAGCACATGAGATGGGGGAGGAAAGAAGGCTTTAACCAGTGGTTGGGTTAGGGGACAGTAGAGCAAATGTTATAAAAGTGGGGGGGGGGGGGGGAGACCAAGAGTTAAAAATTTAAGGAGGGTAGTGGTAGGGTACAGAGTGGAAGATGTGGCGGGGGTGTTAATTAAAACTAAGGACATGGAAAACCTTGTGGAAAACCACTGCTCTGTAAGCTAATTAAAAAATATAGGTTTGCGAGAGGTGCAGAGATGGCTCAGAGGTTGAGAGCACTGGCTGCTCTTCCAGAGGTCCTGAGTTCAATTCCCAGCAACCACATGGTGGCTCATGGCCATTTAGAGTGAAATCTGGTGCCCTTTTCTGGCCTGCAGGCACACATGCAGACAGAACACTACATATGTAATAAATAAACAAACCTTTTAAATATACATATGTAGGTTTAGCTTAAGTTTAAGCAGAGGTACTCTACTATACAGGTAAACAATACTTCCTCTAGAAAACATGGGTTATTAAATGAAAAACCCAAGTCCTAGGTGTAGGCACAGCTCTGTGTAATTGATGTGGGAAGCCTCAGAGGCTCCCCAACAACACAGGCTACTGCCGTTGCTCGACTGTTTGCCGTAGCTACGTGGTGAGACCTACTGCTGAAGACACCCCCCAGTTTGGTAGCAGGATACACAAAAATCATGCTGGATTTGACCTAGAAACCTCCTCTCTGACGGCTGGCTTTCAGTGCTGGAAGGTGCTATACAGCCCACTGGAGGCGAAGTCATTCCTGGTTTTGTCTAATGGAGGACTCTGCATGCTACGGTGCTAACCTGACAGAGTGCCCACTGGTTCCACTGGTTCATTGGTAGAATGGTATACTACACAGACATGCCACTGGATTGGAGGCCTATTCACAAGATGTAATTCATGCCTGGAACTGTCAACCTGGTCAAAAGCCCATGGTTGGAGAGGTCACAGGCGCTAGAAGGGAAACCTCCTGTTGCTCCCCCTTCCATATATTGGCATTTATACCTAGAGATTAGTGCTATTCAGTGCTGGTAAGTCAACGCAGAGGCCAAGAGCTGCACCTTCAGACTGTGAGCCAAAACAGACCTTAAGTTGCTTTGCCAGGTATTGTCATAGCAACAACAAAAACTGATACAACAACCCAATTAAAAAGTGGGCAAAGCGGGGCTGGAGGGATGGCTCAGTGGTTAAGAGCACTGGCTGCTCTTCCAGAGGAGCCGGGTTCAATTCCCAGCACCCACATGGCAGCTCACCACTGTCTGTAACTCCAGTTCCAGAGGACCTAACACCCTCACACAGTCATAAAATATAAAAAATTGGGCAAAAAATCTTAATAGACATTTCTCCAGTGACGACGTACAAATTAGTCAAGAAGTATATGAAACTATGTACAACATCACAAATCATCAGAGAAATGCAAGTTAAAATTATTAGATATCACCTCACATCAATTAGAATAGCTATTACAAATTTAAAAGCAGGAAGTAACTCTTGGCCAGGACATGGATAAATTGGAATCCTCAAGCTGCTGAAATATAAAATGATACAACTGCTATGGAAAAAGGCATGGAAGTTCCCGGAAAAAAAAAAAAATTGTTTTAAAGAACTGTCACATGATCCAGCAGTCTAACATCTAGGTATGCATTCAGAAGAAATGAAAAAGTCTTAAAGAGACAGACACTTTTTCTGCATCTCTTGAGATGATCATATTGCTTAAAATGGCACCAGAATAAACTACCTCCCTGGCAGTGGATACAATGTAACCAGAGGCTCCCCCTGCCATCACGGCTTCCTTGACAAGACACACATTACTTCAAGATAAAAGTCTTAGACAAAGTAGGACTAGAGGTAACATACCGCACCATAATAAAAGCTATGTATAAGAAACCCACAGGGCGCACGCCTTTAATCCCAGCACTCGGGAGGCAGAGGCAGGCGGATCTCTGTGAGTTCGAGGCCAGCCTGGTCTACAGAGCAAGATCCAGGAAAGGCGCAAAGCTACACAGAGAAACCCTGTCTCGAAAAAACAAAAAAACAAAAAACAAACAAACAAACAAACAAAAAAACAAAAAGAAAGACACCCACAGCCAACACCGTTCTGAATGGAGAAAAGCTGAAGCAATACCATGGAAATCAGGAATAAGACAGGGATGACCACTACTTCCCACCCTTCTCAATACTGTGCTTGAAGACGAGCTGGAGCAATAATGCATAAGAAGGAAACAGAAGGGATACAAATAGGAAAAGAGGAAGTCGAATGTGGGTGCCCATTTTCAGGTTCCTCGTGGCTTTACCCAGCAGGTCTGCATAGAGAGGATGATTGGACCACGGGCCTGAGTGCAGGTGTCTGAGATGGTCTGCACTTGGCTGTGCTGGGGGGAGGTCATTTGCTCCACCCCTTGGCGTCTCTATACCCTGGGGCAGAGACAGTCAGGGCCCATTGCAATAGGTTCCAGGCACTCTCGAGGCTATCCTTTATTTTCTGTTTGTCTCCACAATTTAAATCCTTCTATCTAATATTTCCTGCTGCTCGCATTCAAGAAAACTCTGGGTAACTGTGGGGTAGGTGAGTAAACGCCCCGCAGAATGGCACTATGAATAGGGACTAAAGACAAGGGAATAGGGACTAAAGACAAAGGAAAATAGTAGTATTGCAGTTTTTGGTGAAAGTGAGAGTACGCTCCTGCCAGTTGAAGTGGCTGGTCCAGTGTTGAAGTGAAAGTAGAGAAATCAATAAGGGCAGGGGGTTTATCCTCGAGAGAAAAGGAAAAACGGGACTGGAAGGATGTCCGATGCTGCAGCGCAAAAATCTCCTCTATCAAGCTTTCTATCTTCTATCTCTTTCGCAATTTCTATCTGTGAGAAGTAAGTATAAGGTATATGCAGTAATATACTGTAGGAAAAACTAAGAAGTGTAAAGTAGTGTAGAAACTTTTACTTAAGTTAGGCAACTAGACAGAAAAACTAAGTCTTCAATCTAACTTTGGGGGCTATGAACACAAACTGGGGGGAAAATCTTTGAGTTTTACGGGTAGAAAAAAAAACTTTTTTTGAGCTTATTGGGCAGAAAAAAGGTTCCTATGGAAGCTTTTGGCCTGGGAACAGCTAAAATACTAAGTCCAAGTGGCAGGAGAAAGTGATTTCTCCCTGAGGCAAAAATTTGGGTGTAAGAAGCCAAAAAGTTTAAAGTTCAGAAGTTTTGGGGAAAGTTGGTCTTTCTCTCTCTTGGGGAAAAAAAAATCTTTCTCTTAAATTAAAAGCTTTTCTTGGAAAACTTGGTAAAATCTCTCTAAAAAGCCTTAATCTTTCTCAAAACTAAAGCTCTCTTAAAAAAAAAAAAAAAAACACTAAACCTTTCAGAACTTTCTCTCTCAGAAGGACAAAAATTAGAATCACCTGAAGATATTAGTACGGGAATCACCTGTGATTTGCTCTAAGGGTAAACAACAAACCTCTTAAGACAGCAAAACCTCCCTAAGTTCTGTCTTTCTTTCAAGCTTTAAAAATCCTCCCTGCAATGCAGGAGGCAGGGAATGAGTTCCTAAAAACCTCTAACTAACAAGGTGTAAAGTTCTTTTCTATCAGAAAGCATCTTTTTGAGAAAAGCTTTGTTTCGACCGGACTCCTCCGGTGAGGTGAGGGAGTGTAGCCCTGAGAGGTGAATTGCCTCTGGCGATAAGCTCGCTCTGAGAGTGCTTGGAAAAACAAAAGTAATCCACTGGAGACCTGGGCCAGGTGAGGGCCTGATTAGGGAAGTACACCTGTCCTAACGTGAGCTTAGAGATGGCAAAAAAAACTCCCTTGTTAGAAAAGCAGAAGATTGATTTTCAGTCTGTACGCAAACCACACAGACCCTGAAAACAGAGACAGACTAAAGCTAGCTTTTCTGCTACCTTCAGAATGTTTCTGGGGCAGAGGCGATAAACTGAGACCAAACTGGGAACTGTCAGGGAGAAAGACTCTCTGAAGAAACAGAGAAGGGACAAATTCCTCCCCAGAAAATGAAAGCTGCTAGAGTTTGAGGCAGATTGGGGGGTGGGGGTGGGGGAGCCCCTATCTCCAAAGGCAGCTAGCAGAGGAACAGAGCCACAGCCTGAGATATCTGAAGCTCTGCATCTGGGGGGGGGGGGGGGAGACAAGCAAAATGAGATAAAGATCTATCAGTGGGAGAAAATCTCTCTGAAGGAGCTATGGGAAAGCTCTGTTGTAATTGCTTTTGTTTTTCACTGACTGGCTAAGGAAAAACACAAGCCCCAAGAAAAGTTGCTATCAGAAATGCATGCTAACGAGGCAGGTGCGGTTCTGATCCAGGACCAGTGTCAGATGAAGGAGAGACACCTGTTGAAGCCAGTTCAGAACAGAAATCTCCCAATGTCTCGTAATTAAAAACATAAAACGCTTGGTTCAAACCTCCTGCGCGAAAATTTTGAAAGCAAGGCTGGTAAAAGAGAGCAGAATGAGATAAAACTACAAAAAGGTTTTTGTTATGGATTTCTTCATATTTGGAAGGCTAGTACTAGAATTTATTACCTGAATTTTGAGATTTAAGAAATGAAATGAACAATAGTGATTTCATTGCAACAGGACAATTTTGAATTTACTTATGGTGATGACTTAGGAACTGTTTTCTGGAATCATTTGTGTTAAAAATGGAACTGTTTAAATGAAGATATTTATTGTTTCTACTTAGACTCAAGATGCAGTTTTGTGTATGCATATATGCTTTATTAACTGGTGATTCATAAATTGTTATATGTTAAAAATGAATTGTTTTATGGAACTGTTCATGTAAAAATGTAATTACTTATGGAACTGGTTTTGTGCTACAAATAGAACTGCTTAAAAGGAAAAGTTTGGGTTTTCTAACTAGGAATGAGATTTTGTCTAAAAAAATTTTACAAAGAAAAGGGAGAGCCGGGCGGTGGTGGTGCATGCCTTTAATCCCAGCACTCGGGAGGCAGAGGCAGGTGAATCTCTGTGAGTTTGAGGCTAGCCTGGGCTACAGAGTGAGTTCCAGGAAAGGCACAAAGCTACAAAGAGAAAACTTGTCTTGAAACCCCCCCCCAAAAAGGGGGAGGGAGTAATATTCCTTAGTCTATTTAATTTAAAAAATATTTTCTCATTATTTGAGTGGATTAATGTTATGTTTCGTTAGTAAGAAATGTAAATGGGTTTAGTAAGAGATTACTTTAAAGTGTAAAGAGTTTTATTAAAAAATTGCTTTCGAATGTTTTACTAAAAGTTTTCAAAGTGTTAATGATTAGATTGAGAACATTGCTTTTCAATATGGGTTTGTAGGAATTGTGTAAGTTTGGGTTTTTCCAATTAGGTTTGAGATTTTGTTTAAAAAAATATGAAGAAAAGGAGGGGTTATGAGTGTATTAAAGTTAAATGTATGTTTGCAGAAATTGTCACCCTATTGATATTAATGCACCCTGGTTTTGTGAAGTTGAGGAAATATTTAAGTTAATGTGAATACATCGGAAGTTTTTCCTATGTTCTGTTAGCAAGAAAATTCAAATGGTTCCACTAAGAGTTAAAGTTGTAAGACTGAGAAAATTGTTAACTATATATAGCACCATTTATGTTAATTCAAATGGTTCTGTTAAGAGTTTGCTTTTGAGATGTAAGATTAAGAGAATTGTAACTATGTATAGCAATATTTATGTTAACATATTAATGGGAATGATGAAGCTAAGGGATTCTTTAGGTTTGCAATTGCATTAAGAGTTTTTTGGTTTAGGAAGGGCTGGATGCAGCTAAAGACTGCTGTGGTCACCTTGGACACAATCCAAAAAAGAAATGCCATCTTTATCATCCTCTTCTTCCATACTGGGAGGTGTAACAGCTATGGAGATTGCTGTGAGCTCTTAATAATGAGTTATTTTTTATATATTAAGAAAGGGAGACCTGTGGGAGTCCATTTTCAGGTTCCTAGTGGTTTTACAGTAAGGGGCTTTTAAAGGCAAAAAACAATATTCTGTTATCTGTCCACAGCTGCAGGGGGAGGTTTTGTGCAAGCAAGCATTTAACAAAAGCTAAGATAAGCAGTTAGCTAAAGGGGAGATTTTATACAAGCAGGCAGTTTAACAGAAGTCAAGGTAAGTTAGCTGGGGCATCTTGACCTTGGCTTCCTAGAATAGAGTTGGATAATTTTACACAAGGCTTTCCATTGGGGAGATCAAATTCTAGTCAAATCTAAAATGGCCTCAGCAAGAACACAAGATGGAGGAACCTCTGCACTGTCCTGCCCTGTCACATCATGGGTAAACTCCCATCAATGATAGGCTCAAAGAAAATAAAATACCTAGGAATAAACCTAAACAAGGAAATGAAAGACATATACAATGAAAATTTTAAACCTCTGAAAAATGAGATTAGAACGCTAGAAAACAGAATGGAAAGACATCCCATCCCATGCTCATGGATTAACAATTTATTTTTTAATTTTTTTTTATTTATTTATTTATTTATTTATTTATTTATTTATTTATTTATTTTTTTGGTTTTTTCGAGACAGGGTTTCTCTGTGTAGCTTTGCGCCTTTCCTGGAACTCACTTGGGAGACCAGGCTGGCCTCGAACTCACAGAGATCCGCCTGCCTCTGCCTCCTGAGTGCTGGGATTAAAGGCGTGCGCCACCACCGCCCGGCTAACAATTTAGAATTAATATCCTGAAAATGATTATTCTGCCAAAGCCATTTACAGAGTCAATGCAATCTCAAAATTCCCATTTCATTCTTCACAAAGATAGAAAAACTATTCTAAAATTAATATGGAACCACAAAAGACACCAGATAGCCAAAACAATCCTGAATAAAGAGAACAGTGCTGGAGAGATTACTATACAGGATCTTAGGAAACAATCACATGTCAGGCATTGATCTTAGGAAATAATCACATGTCAGGCATGGCAGCGCACGCCTTTAATCCCAGCACTCAGGAGGCAGGGGCAAGTGGATCTCTGTGAGCCTATCCTAGAAGTTCTAGGACAGCCAGGACAACTGTGGAATTTCATTTTATCACAGTCAGAATGGTAAAGGTCACCAAACAGCCAACAACAACTTCTGGAGAGAGTGTGGGGGAAAAGGGAACCCTCATTCACTGTTGGTGGGACTGGAAACTAACTGAGCCACTCTGGAATTCAGTGTGGAGAATTCTCAAAAAGCTAAGAATAAATCTACCATATGACCCAGATACACCACTCTTCGGCATATGCCCAAAGGACAGCCTACTTCACAGATACTTGCTCAGCCATGTCCTTCCAAGTGATAAATGGATAATGAAAATACTGTAAGCCGGAGGCTGGAGAAATGGCTCAGAGGTTAAGAGCACTGGCTGCTCTTCCAGAGGTCCTGAGTTCAATTCCCAGCTACCACATGCTGGTGCCCTCTTCAGGCATGGAGGCAGAACACTGTATACATTAAAAAAGAAAGAAAGAAAAGAAAAGAAAATACAAAAATACTGTAAGCCGGGTGGTGGTGGCACACGCCTTTAATCCCCACACTCCGGAGGCAGAGGCAGGCAGATCTCTGTGAGTTCGAGGCCAGCCTGGGCTACAGAGTGAGTTCCAGGAAAGGCACAAAGATACACAGAAACCCTAAAAAAAAACCAAAAAAAAAAAAAAAAAGAAAGAAAGAAAAGAAAATATTGTACATAGATAGATTAACCCCAGAGAAATAGAAACTAAAAGTCTCCCAATCAAAAAACAAAAGTCCAGGCCCAGAACTGTTCAATGCAGACCTCCACCAGACTTTTCTTTCTTTCTTTCTTCTTTTTTTTTAACCAGACTTTCAAAGAATTAATGGCAATGTTACTCAAACATCCATAAAGTCTCACTAATATGGCTCCCTAACCACTTCAACATGATCTCAACAAGGACAACACTAAAAGACATACTGGGGAAAAAAAAGGGAAAGTTCCTTGAGGCATTAAACCTACACAAAGAACTACAGTCCACTAAAGAATACTGAGAATGAGAGAAATCTTCCGCAGAGAAGAACACCAAATAGTCAGACCTGAAAACATACATATATGTAGCATTACACAGACTAAGCAGGCTGTATTTATATATTTAGGTGT
>CABHPQ010116059.1:8287-25737 GCA_902168405.1 Peromyscus aztecus
ACCAATATCTGATTTGACTTAAAGCCCACTCCAGGAGATGGAACTGACACTGCTTGGGTGAGCAAGAACCAGAGATTAGATAGCCCAGAAGCCTAGGGTCAAATGAAATAATAATGTTCTTAATAAAAAAAAAAGTAGTGATAAAATGACTCCTAATGAAATTCTGCTGTATTCACAGATCAGTGACATTCTCAGCCATCATCAGAGAAGCTTCCTCCTGCAGCAGATGGGAACAAATACAGAGACCCACAGCCAGACGTTATGTAGAGAGTGAGTGAGCCCTAACTGGGATGTCTCCATCAAACCTCTCCCCTCAGAGCTCAGGGAACCACTCAGGAGATGAGGCAGAAAGAGTGTGAGAGCCAGAGGAGAATGAGGACATCAGGAAAACAGGCCCTCTAAATCAACTGAGCAAAGCTCATATGAACTCACAGAGACTGAAACAGCTTGCACGGTCTGCACCAGGTCCTGTGTGTATATATTATGGTTTCCAGTTTAGTGGGGATTTTTGTTGTTTTGGTTTGGTTTGGTTTTTTTGGTTTTTCAAGACAGGGTTTCTCTGTGTAACCCTGGCTGTCCTCCTGGAACTTGTTCTATAGAACACACTGGCCTCGAACTCACAGAGATCTACCTGCCTGTGTCTTCAGAGTACTGGAATAAAAGGTGTGAGCCACCACCGCCTGGCCGTTTAGTGTTTTTAATGGAACCCCTGAGACTGCAAACTAATGGGTCTCTGATCTGATTCTTGTGCCTTCTCTTCAGCTCTTTTCCTTCTGTTAGTTTGTCTTGTCCAACTCTGATGTGATAATTGTTTTATCTTATTATATTCTATTTTGTTATATATGGGGCTCACTTCATAAAATGGACCCATACCTGACACTGTCAATGAGGCCAAGAACCTGAGACTAGATAGATATTTGGCTCTAGGGGGAAACCTACTCCAGTTATTCTACTAAATGAACATAGGAATACTTTAATGACATATTGCTACACCCATAGATTAGTGCATCCCTCAACTCTCATCAAAGAAGATTTTTCTCATCAAAGAAGATTAACACAAAGACCAACACAACAACTGGACACCATAGGGAGTGAGACCATATGTATGACCCAGGCCTAGGTCTTTATCAAACTTCCCCCCTCAAGGCTTAGGGATTGAGGCAGAAAAAATAAGCGGAAAGATTTTAAGAGCCAGAGGTAGTGGAGCAGTGCAAGGAAACAGCATTTTCCTAACTCAGCAGGTTGGTGCATATATGAACGCAGAGATTGTGACAGCATGCGGAAATATGCTGACCGGACAAGTTCAACCTAGAAAACAATCCTAGCATGCAGAAGGGGAAATAGGCACAAAGCCCCATCCCCACCAAGAAGCTATTGCAAGAGGGAAAATCAGTTTTTCTATAATGGAGTTGAAACTGGGTACAACGACCACACCACAAGGCAGGCCATACTCAAGAATAGCTAGTCAACACAAAAGGAGCTCCCTGGGTTTCATTTGTATTTTTTTCTGGTGTGTTTTGTTTTGTTTTGGTGTGTGTGTGTGTGCTTTCATTTATTTTTGTTTTGTTTTTCTTTGGTTTTATTTGTTTACTTATTTACTGGTTTTTGTTTTTATTATTTTATTTTATTTTTATTTTTATTTTTTTTGACAGGGTTTCTCTGTGTATCTTTGGCTATCCTGGAACTTGATCTGTAGATCAGGCTGGCCTGGAACTCATAGAGATCCACCTGCCTCTGCCTCTTGAGTGCTCAAATTAAAGTCATGTGCCATCACCACCTGATTTGGTTTTATTTTTTTTAAGAGAGAATGAAAATGAAGTGGATGGGTAGGATAGGATCTGTGAGGAATTAGAGGAGGGGATATGATCAAAATGTATTGTATGAAAAAGTTTCTAAATTGAAAATTAAATACTGACACATATAATTTTTAAAAATAAAACTATTATATATGTAAAACAGGCTACTAAGTGAACATTTAAAAACTAAGTTGTGGCCAGGTGGTGGTGGCGCATGCCTTTAGTCCCAGCACTCGGGAGGCAGAAGCAGGCAGATCTCTGTGAGTTCGAGGCCAGCCTGGTCTACAGAGTGAGATCCAGGAAAGGCGCAAAGCTACACAGAGAAACCCTGTCTTGAAAAACCAAAAAAAAAAAAAACCTGTAAGTTGTAAATTGCATGGAAAGGTTTGTAGAAATCTTCTAAAGTGGGTTGGGGATTTAGCTCAGTGGTAGAGCGCTTGCCTAGCAAGTGCAAAGCCCTGGGTTCCGTCCTCAGCTCTGGGAAAAGAAAAAAAAAGAAATCTTCTAAAGCAAACTTGGGCGGTGGTGGCATATGCTTTTAATCCCAGCACTGGGGAGGCAGAGGTAGGTGGATCTTTGTGAGTTCAAGGCCAGCCTGGGCTACAAAACGAGTTCCAGGACAGCCAGGGCTGTTACACAGAGAAACCTTGTCTCAAAAAAACAAAACAAACAAGTAAATAATATCAAAATGAGTGTATATGTAGAAAGTGGACTAGAAAGATAAACACCAAAGTTACACTGGGAGTTGTTTTGTAGTAATGCATCATATTCCTTTTTTTCTTTTATATGTCAGGATTTTTCTGTAATAAAAACACTGATTTTTTAATATAAAAAATGAATACAGCATTCCCATTGTATTAATAATCCGAAAATGGTTGAGATTTTTTGTTTTGTTTTGTTTTGTTTTTCAAGACAGAATCTCACTATGTAGCCCTGGCTGTCCTGGAACTCGCTCTGTAGACCAGGCTGGCCTGGAACTTGAAGATGTGCCTGCCTCTGCCTCCTGAGGGCATGGATTAAAGACCTGCACCACCACCAATTGGCGATTGATTGAGATTTTTTGAAGCAAAGGTTTCCATTGGCCTGGAGCTAACTATGTAGCCCAGTGTGACTTCAAACTCTTGGCTGTTCTACTGCCTGGGCCTCCTGAATGTTGGGGTGACAGGTATGAGCCACTATACTTGACTCCTTTAGATTCTTTGAAGTGCAGGAGAGGGGAATGAGACCAAAGCACAACAGTAGAGCCCTTGTCTAACAGACTTAAGGTCCTGGGGTTGCTCCCCAGGGCCACAAAACAGGCAAATTTTATGTTATCTGCATCTTGTCACGTTTTAAAAAGTGTTAAAAGCAGGGCTGGTCTACAGAGCCGCATCTGGTCCCTGCCATATGGGACTTCATTTGCACTTCTGTCCCTTTTTTCCTGTTTTCCTAGCATATCACCTCTGGAGCTTGATAAGATACTGTTTTCTCTGCCTGGAACTTTCCTCCCACCGTCTGCCTGATGTTCAATGTACCTTTCACAGGACCAACTTTCCCTGACACTAGAGAACGGTTGGGAACCAGCTGTCCATGCTCAAGCTTACCTTGCACTTTTTCTTTCCAATGTTTGTCATAGTCAAATACTTGTAGAATTGATTAATGCTTGTATCTCCAACTAGAATGTCAGGTCTACAAAGACAGATTCCCTGTTCTGTTTACTACTGCAGCCTTATCCTAAAGCACTTAGATAATAAATATTTGCTCATTGTCTGAATGGGTGACCTGCTTTGCTGATTCAAGGGTTTTCAAACTCCAGGGCTGGACACGGACCTCAGTTAATGGAGTGTTTATCTAGTATGAGCAAAGCTTTGGGTTCCATCTCCGGCACTGGCGTAAAAAGGGTCCTCATATCCGAGACCCATTAGCCTCAGCCCAGAAACCTGACTTTTGAAAGCATGGTGGATGCACACTGGTAATCCTAGTATTCGTGAGGCTGGGGCAGGATTGCAAACTGGAAGTCAGCCTGAGATACACACTGTAACTGTCCCAAATTTACACAAAATAACACAAAACTGGTCTACCTCAGAGCTAGGTGATAAGCAAACTGTAAACTCAAATATGCCACCAAACCAAAAAGTGCTGTTTAATTAATTAATAGAGTGGTTGATTAATGAAACATCCAAGAGAGATGGAACATTCTAAGTGATATTGGAGGTTGAAGTAAGGCAACTGTAGGAATAGAGTGGTCAACTTAAAACTCTTTCCTCTGTTCTTGTATTTTTGTTGTTGTTGTTGGTTTCTGAGACAGGGTCTCACTATGTATCCGTGCCTGGCCTGGTGCTCCATAAGTAGACCATGCTGGTTCCAGATTCACAGAGATCTGCCCTCTTTGCCTCCAGATTGTTGGGATTAAAGGCATGCACCACCATTCCTGGCTCGACTCTTGTAGTCTTTGTTCCTGACTCCAAGATGCCTTCAGATTATAAACTGGATCCTCTTGACACAGCAGAGACGAAGGCGGGTGTTATCTCGTCTATTGAGAATTTTTTAGATTTTGTTGTTGAGACAGTCTGGCTAAGAAGCCCCGGCTGGACTGGAACTGACTATGTCATCCAAGGCTGACCTCAGACACATATTCCTGCCTGTCTCTCTAGTGCTGTCCACAAAGACAATATACAATGGAGTAACACCCAATTAATTCAATAAGAGGCAAGATACTTCCAAGCAGCTGCGCATGGTACTGCACATCTCTCATTCCACTACTTGGGAGGCTGGGCTACAGAATGAGATTCTTTCTCAAAAATAAATACAAGTAATTTCCAATATCACTCAACTCAGTTAAATCATAGGAAATGTAGTATCTTACTCAAGAAGTCTTAAGTAGTGGGATTTCAGAGTCGGTTTAACCTTTTCCATATTACTATTCCATGAAAATTGACTTTTTTTTGAGACCTTTTTTTGAGACAAGGTCTCACGTAGCCCAAGCTGGCCTTGAATTTGCTATGAAGCTGAAAATGACCTTGAACTTCTGATCCTTCTGATTCTATCTCCTGAGCGCTGGGATTATAGCCATCACACCTGCCTAAAACCAACTATCAAGAAAAAAGAGCAGGTTGTGGTGGTGGTGCATGCCTTTAATCCCAGCACTCAGGAGGCAGAGGCAGGAGGATCTCTGTGAGTTCAAGGACAGCCTGGTCTACAGAGTGAGTTCCAGGACACCTGGGTCTACACAGAGGAACCTTGTCTCAAAAAACCAAAAAAAAAAAAAAAAAAAGGAAAAGAAAATAGAAACCCAGACAAATGAAGTGGTATACACGTTTAATCTTGACTACATTAAAAAAAGACGAGAAAAGAAAAGATGGTCTGGAGACACGGTTCAGTGGTTAGGAGCACTTTTTACAGAGGGCTTCTATTTTGTTTCCAGCACCCAGAGGATGGCTCACAACCACATGTGACTCCAATTCCAGAGAATTGGATGCCCTCTTCTGACCTCTGCAGGCCCAGGGATGCACATAGTGGACAGACACATATGCAGGCACAACATTCGTACAAATAAAAGAAATCTTTGTATAAAAGAAAAGGGAGAAGGAAAGAACAGAAAATGGGGCAAAATTATGTTTTGAGGTGGTGTTCGAATCTTAGATGGTTTCTTAATAAAAAATCCAGAGCCAGATAGCAGGGTGAAAGCTGAAAGATCAGAGAAGAACAGTCAGCTACTAGTTCCTACCTCTAGGAAATCCTTAACCTAAAGAGAGTGAGTTCCTGTTTCCTCACGCCTTATATACCTTTCTCTGCCCAGCCATCACTTCCTGGGATTAAAGGTATGTGTGCTTCCCAAGCAAAGGCATGAGATCTCAAGTGCTGGGATTAAAGGTGTGTGCCACCACTGCCTGACCTCTATGTCTAATCTAGTGACTGGCTCTGTCCTCTGATCCTCAGGCAAGTTTATTCAGGTACACAGTGTATCACCACACTGAGGTACAGGAGTTTTAAAAAAATCTCTCAAAAATGAAAAAAGTTCAACATCATTAGCTGCCAAAGAAATACAGGTTAAAATTACATTGAGATTCCCTTTTACCCTACTCAAGATATCTATCATCAAGAGAAGAACAAATGCTGGCAGAGCTGTGGAGAAACAGAACCCCTCATAGACTGACAGAACCTCCATGGAACCCAGTTTGAGGGTTCCTCAAAAAATCACAAATAGAACTATCAGATGACCCAGCTAAATAATTACTGAGTATGTCCATGAAAACTTGAAGTCAACACATACCCTGGAGTTTCTTGCATTTCCATGCTTTCACAATAGCCAAGATATGGAGACAGCCTAGATACTCACCAACAGAAGATGTGGGCCAGGGAACCGTCCAAACATGTAAAAGCCCTGCTGTCAAGATTGATGACCTGAGATAGTTTCCCAGGAGCCACACAGCGCAAAGAGCTCTCCTCTGACCTCCACACTTGTGCCTCAGACATGTGTTGCCGTGTACATATAAGCTCAGGAGAAAAAAAATAATTTAAAAAATGAGGTCTATGTCTATTTATACAGATGTGAGTTCTAGTTATCCACAGAGAAGAATAAAATTATGACATTAGCAAGACATGGATGGTATCAGAATCATTATGTAAGCTAAGTAAGACAGGCTGAGAAAGACAAGCACTATATATGTCTCTCATATGCAGAGTCTGGATTCATACATACATATATGCATACATCCATGATGTGAAAATAGATAGGGAACTATGAGAGAGTGAAAGGCTCTAAATGGAAGGGTGAGGGGTGAACAAGAAAGTAATGGAGTGAAGAAAGAAAAACACATTTCCTTTCATATGAAGAACGTGTGTGTGTGTGTGTGTGTGTGTGTGTGTGTGTGTGTGTGTGTGTTCATGTACATGCCATGAAGGCAGCAGCAGGACTATCTGGGGGGTGATGGGGAGCAGTGAGAGGTGGGGAGGAGGGTATTGGGGGTGAACATGAGCAAAGTATGGTGATACATGTATATGAGAATGCCATAATGAAACCCATTATATTGTATGTGAACTTAAAAGTTATTTTGAAAAAGGAGAGAAAAGTCTTGGAAAAGAAAATGAGATAAATTTTTGAGTGTGTTTTTTTTGGGGGGGGTGTTATAGGTCTGTATTTAGGAGTTAGGTATGAGAAATTTTGAAATATGATCCCAAAACAAAATCAATGTACCAAATTCTCATGTTTCCATATAGATGAATCAAAACTTTGGGAAGTAAATGAGATGAGGTATTGCATGGTGACAAAGGCAGGGAGTTTATAGCAGCAACTAGTAACAGTGCAACTGGCATTGACGAGATCATTGAAATGGGCATGATTCTTGGTAGCATTTAGGCATCTGTGCTGGCCTGCCCTCAGGTCCTGACAGGATATACCTCAGCTGCAGCCACTAAGAGCACCCCCTGTGCGCATTCGCTATGTTTCCTTACAAAAGGCGGGCCTTGCCCACCTCCTGTCCCTTTCTCCTTCTCTTTCCTTCCCTCTCATCCGCAGGGACCAGTCTCTGCCCCCTTCTCTCCCCTCTCCTCAATAAACCTACATGGGCCCTGTTGTATGGTGTGACTCCTTCCCGCTGTTTTTGTTTTTGTTGTTGTTTGGTTGGTTGTTTGGTTTTGGTTTTTTTAGTTTTTCAAGACAGGGTTTCTCTGTGTAGTCCTGGCTGTCCGGGATATCGCTCTGTAGACCAGGCTGGGCTCGAGCTCACAGAGATCCACCTGCCTCTGCCTCCTGAGTGCTGGGATTAAAGGCATGTGCCACCACTGCCCGCTTCCCGCTGTTTTTAAAATACAACAACTAGAAAACTCCAGAAAATAAAGTATATATACACTGCATTGACTATCATGTAACCTCAGAACATCTTCATGTGCTTCTTTCTCTTTTTCATGTGTGTGTGGTACACATTTTTGCATGTGTGGTGAGTGCATGTAGAAGCCTGAGTTCAATGTTGGGAATCATCCTTTATCACCCTTCCACCTTAACTATTGAGGAAGACTTTTTCAATCAAACCCAGAGCTCACCAATAAGGCTAGTCTCTAGCCAGCTTGCTCTGGGAATTCCCTGTCTCCATCTTCCAAGGTTGGAATCACAGGTGGACTGATACACCCACCTGGTATTTATCTGGATTTCTGTTATTTTGTCTCCCCCCACCCCCCGGGGTGAGGACCGAACCCAGGGCCTTGTGCTTGCTAGGCAAGCGCTCTACCACTGAACTAAATCCCCAACCCCTTATCTGGGTTTCTGGAGACCTGAACTCCAATCCTCTTATTTATGTAGCAACCACTTTAACTACCAAGCCATCTCTGAGGCCCATCTCTATATACTTTATTTTAAAAATTTTTAATTTTATTGTATTATGTATGTAGGTGTTTGCCTGTATGCATGTATGTGCACCATGTGCATGCCTGGAGCTCACAAAGGCCAGACGAGGGTGTCAGATTTCCTGGAGATGGAGTTACAGAGAGGGGTATGAGTCTCGATGTGGGTTCTGAGAATCAAACCTAGGTCCTTTAGAAGAGCATCTAGTGCTCTTAACTACTGAGCCATCCCTCCAGCCCCTCCATATACATTTAGAAAATGAGAGGGCGAGGAAGACAAATCACAGACTAAAAGGAAATTGATCTTATTGGCCTGAAGGGCATTGGGGTATCCCTAGGATTTCTAGACTACACATAGAAACCCACCGGCTTTAACCAATGAAGACTTAGTTCTTGGTCACATAGGAGATGAAGAAGCCCTGGAGCCAAAGCAGGGTCCCAACAGTGTAGGAAAAAAGAGGGAAACTGACAAGGGCTACTACAGTGTGGCCAGAGGAAATTTCTCCAAAGCAACCACCATATGATTAGTGTCTTAGGGTTTCTATTGCTGTGGCCAAACTCCATGACCAAAAAGCAAGTTGGGGAGGAAAGGGTTTATTTGGCTTACACTTCAACATTGCTGTTCATCACTGAAGGAAGTCAGGACAGGAACTCAAACAGGGCAGGAACCTGGAGGCAGGAGCTGATGCAGAGGCCATGGAGGGGTGGTGCTTACTGGCTTGTTTCACACAGCTTGCTCAGCCTGCTTTCTTATAGAACCCAGGACCACAGGCTCAGTGATGGCATCACCCACCATGGGCTGGGCCCTCCCTCATTGATCACTAAAGGAGAAAATGCCTTACAGCTGGATCTCATGGAGGCATTTCCTCAGCTGAGGCTCCTTCCTCCGAAGACTCTAACTTGTGTCAAGTTGACACACAAAACCAGCCAGGACAAGGAAGGGGGAGAAATAAGCCTGGAGAAGTAAAAACCAACAAGCAACATAGCCACACTCCCAGCTTCTGTCCACCCCCTCTCAAGGCTAAACATACCAGTCCCTTGGCACTATTCTTCCCTCGGCTTTGTTCCTAGCCATGCTGAACCTGCAGGCATTTGACCCTTTCCCGTTACATGTTGGTCTTATTCCATCAGCGTTTCCCTTACAATAGCCACAGAGAAACATCACTGAATATTTGTGAAGATCAAATGCCACCTTGGCTTTTATTTATGTACTTTCATCTTTAAATCAGTTGGATTTATTTCCAAAAGAACATTTTAACCTTACCCATTCCACTGATTGAAATGCTCTTCAAGCTTCTCCAAGGAGTCATAGGAAAAATGATCCACTGCTATATTGATTATTCATTAGAACTACATTTGTGTGTGGAGTAAATTGGTTTTAAAAGCCCTCTCTGTTTTCATTTTCTTATCAGTTGCTTGATTCGAGGCAAACCAAGTGCTTAAATGGTGTGGTTTCTTAGAAGAGTTTTATTTCCTAGAAAGGCAAACCAAGCTCTCAGACGAACATTAATTGTATGTGGAGCAAGGAAAGAGAGCAAGTGTGGAACCAGTGACAGGGCTCGGTGGTTAAAGGTGCTTGCTGTCAAGCCTGGTGATCTGAGTTCGATTCCCAGGAACAAACATGGTAGAAGGAGAGAACCAAGCCCACAAGTTAATCTCTGACCTCCACACATTTGTCATGGTGTGTACATGCCTCCCTCCCTCCCCCTGGCACATAATAAAAAATAAGACTTAAGATCTGAGTGTGGAGCGCGCTCCTTTTTCCTCGTTGGCCGTCTGAAGGTAAGACGGGTCACCAGCAGCTCTACTGGAGTCACCCGCGGAAGTTCGGCCAGGGTTCTTGCTCTTGCCACGTCTGCTCTAACTGCCAAGGTCTGATCCAGAAATATGGCCTGAACATGTGCCGTCAGTGTTTCCGCCAGTATGCGAAGGACATAGGCTTCATTAAGTTGGACTAAGCGACCTTGAATGGATTATTCAAGACTGTCTACACAATGAAATAGGTCTACATGCTAATCTTTGTACATAAAGAATAAAAAAAATGGGCCAGGCAGTGGTGGCGCATGCCTTTAATCCCAGCACTCGGGAGGCAGAGGCAGGCAGATCTCTGTGAGTTCGAGGCCAGCCTGGGCTACAGAGTGAGTTCCAGGAAAGGTGCAAAGCTACACAGAGAAACCCTGTCTCGAAAAAAACAAACAAACAAAAAGAAGAAAAAAATGAAGACCTTCAAAAAAAATATCTGAGTGTGGTCGCTAGACGACAATCCCACTATTCGAGAGCAAGAGGAAGGAAGACTGCTGCAAGTTCAAGGCTAGTCTGGGCTACAGAGTGAGACTGTCTCAAAACTAATAATAAGACTTGAAAGCAGAAAGAGAAGCTCTTCGGAAGAGGAAGGGAGCCAATGGGAACAGCAATAGGGATGGAAAGAAGGTAAAGGGAGGGCAGATAAGATCAAGATGCTGCTGGTGGCACACGCCTTTAATCCCAGCTCTCAGGAGGCAGAGCCAGGCGGATCTCTGTGAGTTCGAGGCCAGCCTGGGCTACAGAGCGAGATCCAGGACAGCCAGAGCTACCCAGTGAGATGCTGTCTGGAAAAACAAAAACATCAAGATGTCTCTATATGTTTATGAGAATGTCATAATGAAACCCATTGTGTTATACAATGACTATTCACTAACAACAAAAAGTGTGGTGCTGTTAATGCAATGCCCCCGTTTCTGCTACTTCTTGACCCTGCCTGAGGGCCAGGTTGGCCTTCTTCAGGTCTAGAGGTGGGAGGTCTCAGCATCCACTTCAGACCTGTGAGAGTGTTAAGACTCTTACTGTGTGGAAGGGTACAAAACTTGAGAGAGTTGTGGGGTAGAGAGGTGGTGTGGTGGTTTGAGTGAGAATGCCCCCCACATTGATTTGATTCAAATTATTGATTTGAATACTTGGTCTCTAGGAGTGGCACTATTTGAAAGGATTAGGAGGTGTGGCCTTGTTGGAGGAAGCTGTCAATGGAAGTGGGCTTTGAGGTAAAAAAAAAAAAAAAAAAAGGCCATTCCAAGCCCAGAGTCTCTCTCTTCCTGCTGCCTGTGGATCCGGATGTAGAACTCTCAGCTCCTTCTCCAGCACCATGTCTGCCTGGGTGCCACCATGCTTCTCACCATGATGATAATGGACTGAACCTCATGGTGTCTCTTTGCAGCAATAGAACACTAAGACAGGTAGATACACTCCATGCATTGAAGGAAATGATTGAAGGGAAGAAAATAGGGAAACATCCAGAAATTCAGAAATCCAAATTACCAAAGACTACAAAGGATGCAACAGAGGGAGGCCAAGAAAGGAGAAAAAGAGAAAAACAAAGGGAGAGTCCTTAAGAAAAAAAGGAAAGAACAAAGAAAAGTAGAGGGATCAGAAAACTGGAGGGACCATTTCCTCTAAACTGCTGGGAGGGAATTATCTAAGTACTGCTATTCAACTAAACTTTTTGAGACAGTGTTTCCCTACCTAGCCTATGCTGACTTCCCATCCTCTTGTCTCCAACCTCCTTTACTCTGAAATTACAGTGTTCTGTGCTATTCACAGAAGCCTCTGTTTCTCTCAGATAAAAGCAGTACTAGCTGGGCGGTGGTGGCACATGTCTTTAATCCCAGCACTCAGGAGGCAGAGGCAGGCAGAGCTCTGTGAGGTTGAGGAGCCTGGTCTACAGAGTGAGTTCCAGGACAGCCAGGGCTACACAGAGAAACCCTGTCTCAACTGTCTCAACACACACACACACACATACACACACACACACATACACACACACACACACACACACACATACACACACACACACACACACACACACACACATACACACACAAACAGTACTAAGGTACTACCCTGTTCCTTTTTTATGAGACAGGGCTTTGATTTGCAGCTTAGGCCGACCCAGAGCCCACCAAGTAGCCCAGGCCAGCCTTAAACTATGATTCTCCTCTCAGCCTTCTGAGCGCTGAAATTACAGTTGTGTGCTACTGTGCCTGGATTTTGTTATTTAAAGATTTATTTGTTTTATTTCATGTGTCTAAGTGTTCTGTCTGTCTGTATGTCTGTGTACCACATGTGTGCCTGGTGCCTGTGGAGGCCAGAAGAAGGCATCTGATACCCTGGAACTGGAGTTACAGATTATTGTGAGCCACCATGTGGGTGCTGGGAATCAGACCTGGGTTCTCTGAAAGAGCTTAAGTGCTGAGCCATCTTCTCAGCCCCCACATCCCAGCTTTTTATTAGTGTACATATTTTATGTGGGCTTCTTTGTGTATGTTTGTGTGCATGGGGGTTTCAGAGTGTGTGTTCAGATGTGTATGTACGTGTGTGTGTGTGTGTGTGTGTGTGTGTGTGTGTGTGTGTGTGTGTTTAGGCCAGAAGACAATCTTAGGTGTCATTCCTCAGTCATTGTGTCCATTTGTTTTTGAGAGTATCCCTCAACTTACCAAGTAGGCTGGACTGGCTGGCCAGGGAGCCTCAGGGTTCCACATATTTTTGCCTTCCCAGCACTAGGATTAAAGCACATGCCACCACACTCAGCTTTAAAAATCCAATTCAGGTCCTCACACTCACAAGACAAGCGCTTTACTGACAAGCTTTCCCAGGGTTTCCTTCACATTCAAGACTTCATTCCATTTTCTCCAGAAACTCCCCCCCTTCTCTTTGTGAGGTCTCACTCTGTAGTCCACACTAAGCTCTAACTCACCATGTAGCTGATGCAGGCCTCAAACATGTGGCAATTGCCCTGCTTCAGCATCCCAAGGGCTAGGATTACAGGCGTGAACCACCATGCCTGGCTCAGAAACCTCATTGAAGGGGATAGGTAAGTAGGTAGATGGTAGATAGATAGATAGATAGATAGATAGATAGATAGATAGATAGATAGATGATGGATGGATAATGCTTTTTTTCAGTGCTGGAGATTGAACCTAGGACCTTGCAAACTAGGTAAATGTTTTACCCTAGGTGATTCTTCCACTCTTCTTTACGGGGAATAGTACTTTGTACAAATGAACAAACTATCTCACAAAGGGGAAATGATTCATCTATGATCCTTCAGTGAACCCATGGAAGAATTATACTTAGAGTGGAGGTCTGCTGAGTGCCCACTAAGTGCCAGGCCCACTCTAGGGATTAATATCTTCATTTTTCACAATTCACAGAAAGCCACAGCTGCTTCTGTAATCTCTTGGGAGGGAAGCTGCTGTCCTTCCTGGGAGTCTAGGGTGATGGCTTCTCTTTGTGAGGACAAGGACCTCATCCTCTGATTTCCAGAGGAATGTGCCCAAATCCTCTCTTTGGGAGTTGCTTAGACTTGGGATGAGTTGGAGTCCATGTATTTGGTAGACGTTAGAGCTGCTTAAAAAGATGAGCATTAATGCTCCAGCCTCCCAGCTTCCTGGCACAAAAGATCTCTTCCCCTTTCCCCTTTACATGTTGACCTTTCCTCTATCCTGCTGCTACCCTGATGCCTCAAGGGTCACCTGCAAATCTCTTTCATCAAGACCGTAGATAGCGCTGTCTGTAGTTTACTCGCTGAATAGGTATATCTGGCTAGTGGGCAAGCAGATGCTGGAGTAGGTAGGGGCTGCAATCCAGTTTGCACTCTGTTACCATGCCATGAGCCTTAGTGTGGGCTTGGGCTTGCATCTACATGGAAAAGGGGCATCTTACCCTTTAGGCAGTGGCACCTTCTCCAACACAACTGCTACGGGACTATGTGTTCACTCTGGAGAGGTTTCAAAGTTTTTATTCTAACTTATTTTATTGTGGGTTTTTTGTTTTTTGTTTTGTTTTTTTTTTGGAGTCGGGGTCTCATTATATATCCTTGGCTGGCCTGGAACTCACATAGATCTGCCTGGCTCTGGGAAGTGCTGCTGATCTGCCTGCCTCTGGGAAGTGCTGCGATTAAAGGCATGCAGCACCATGCCTGGCCCTCCTTTTCAAGGTTACACAGTAACAGTTAAACAGTAAGCAAGCAGCTATCTTTCTTCTGTTCTGTTTCCACCTTTGCCCTTTGTCTATTGTTGAAGCTGCCAACGGAGTCCACCAGTAAACTAATTTTAACCAAGTCCCACCTTTAAGATAAGCGTGGTAGCACACAACTATAATCCCAACATTCTGGAAGCTAAGGCAAGAGAACAGTAAATTGGAGGCTAGCTCAAGGCCAGCCAAGGCTACATCACAAGACCCTGCTTCAAAAACAGTCCTCCTGTTCCAGGTGTGGAGGCACATGCCTGTAGTTCCAGTACTTGAAGTCTGGGAGAGGCTTTTGGAGAGTTTGAGGACAACCTGGGATGCCAGAGAATACCAAGGCAAAAGAAAACCCTCCTATCACTTGGGTTGGTAGCCTAGCCTGCTTGGATGGATCAGTTAGGTACTTCAATAGACACAAAATAGTCCTATGTCCCCCCATTCACCAAAATACTGATTGGGGGTGTAGCTGGGTGTACAAGTATATACTTGCTTGTGTGAGGACCTGAGTTTAATCCCTAACCCCAAGAAAAAGTCCTTCTATTTACTGGTTTACTCGGCCTTTCCTCATTTTGGTTTCTTAAGAGATCTCATCTTCTACTTTTCACCCAATCTACCTCAGCCTCGAGGGCCTTTCTGTTGTTTTTGTGTTTCTTTGGTTGGTTGATTGGTTTTGTTTTATTTGTGATACTGGGGATAGAGATGCTTAGCTGCATCTTCAGTCCCAGATTTTGTTTCTTTCTGATTGTATTTTCCCTCTGTTTTATTTCTTTCTGATTCTTAAACACACCAAACCCATTTCACCTCTAGCTATTTGTACTTGTTTTCCCTTCTGCCTAGACTTATTTTCCTCCAAATGTCCACATATCTTTCAGATCTCAGCTCAAATACCATGTCTTTAAAGAGGTCTTGACCAACCACTGTATTTAATGCTCTGTTCCACACTACACCCCAAGTCCTACTCTGTTACATTTTCATGTTTGATTTTCTTCATATAACTTATTAGTTTCTGAAGTTGCTTATAGTTTCTCTTTTGCCACATGGAATGGAAACTAATGAAAGCCAAGCCCATGTACAAGCACTTCTCATCATTGATAACCACCATCTTAAATATTGACTGCTCCAAAAATGAGTAGGCTTTTGTGAATGAATGTCGTTGAATGAATGGCTCTATGACTTTTCTCTGGTACCAGTTAGAAGGTCTCAAATAATGGAATCACATCCCTTGTAAAACAAAGCTGACATTAGGAAACAGATTTGGAATATCCTCCCTTCTATGACTCTCACATAAGAGTCTGGAGCACAAGTTCCTTTGATTCTCTCTCTTTTGAATGACTTATTTACTTTACATGTATGAATGTTTTGTCCTCACGCATACATGTACATCATATGCACATGCCTGTTGGATCCCTTGGAACTGGAGTTATGAAGAGCTGTGAGCCTCCATGTGAGTTTGGGAATTGAACCAGGGCCCCCTGAAAGAGCAACAAGTGCTCTTGACTGCTTGGCCATCTCTCCAGGCCTGATTTTGAATCTGAAGGAATAGAAAAGGAAAAAAGAAGATATGGGATGCCATGACAATTGCAGAAATTAGTGCAGTCTTGCTTTTAAAGTTTCCTCCATCATTACATCACTCAGCTAGGATTCAAGGTCCTAAATTGAGCCAAATATCTCACAATGTTTGAAAAGTCAGAGGAAGAAAAGCACTGGCCCCTTCAGTTTTTGTAATGGGAGCCAGTAGTGGAAAGCTGGTATTAGGAATCGATTCTTGCCAAGACTCTACCCATTGGAAAGTCAGCGCAGAAAACAACTGTAATGTTTTTGGGTGATGAAAAGGGAGCCTTAGTCTGAAGTAGTCATTGAAAATTTTCACGAGGAACTGGAATGGGAATGTGAGCCTTAAAAGTGGTGGCAGCAAAGCCACTTTCCCAGAAAATTCAAGTCCAATATTTATGTTGAGCAGACTGGTGTACCATGCCTTTAATCTGAGCCCTTGGGAGGCAGAGGCAGATGGATCTCTATGAATTCAAGGTTAGCTTGATTCAGAAGTGAGTTTCAAGCCAGCTAAAGGTACATGGAGAGACCCTGACTCAAAAAGAAAAGAAAAAAACGTATATTCTTTCATAGGAAGCAAGAAGTATACAAAGAATGTAAAGGACACTTACTAGCAGGTTGAAGAAGAATCTCTTTTGTGAATTTTTTTAAAAACTGTATTTTATGTATATGAATGCTCTACTTGCCTGTATGCCTACATGACAGAAGAGGGCATCAGCTCTCACTATATAGTTAGCTGTGAGCCACCATGTGGGTGCTGGGAATCAAACTGAGGTCCTCTGGAAGAGCAGCCAGTGCTCTTAACCACTGAACCATCTCTCCAGCCCCCTCTTTTGTGATTTTTTTTATTTTTATTTTTTATTTTATGCCAGGTGTGATGGGAGGATTATTTGAGTTCACAAGTTCAAAACAAGCCTAGGCAACAATAATGAGACTCTCACCCCATTTCTTTCATTTAAAAGTTATTTAAAATTCTGAATCCCAGGATAGAGCTTAGTGGCAGACCACTTGTATGGCATGCCTATAGCCCTAGGTTCCAGCCCCAATACCACAATTTAAAAAAAGAGAAAATCAGAAGTATTGTGGGAAAAAGAAATATATTAAATAATGTCAGTCAAAGTAGAGAACTGTCCTTGTTACAGTCCTTGGTAACCAAAGTCTTCCTTCTCTTGAATCCCATAAGAGAAAGCCCTGAACAATAATTTGGACTCTTGAGTATTGAACAATCACTCACATGGCCTGCTGTCAATCTCAACAGTGTATTTATCCCTCTCTAAACTGTAGTATCACTTGCCGTGAATAAAAAGTTACCTTGCAGCCGGCTGGTAGTGCTGGTAGTGGTACACACCTTTAATCCCAGCACTGGGGAGGCAGAGACAGGTGGATCTCTGTGAGTTGGAGGCCAGCCTGGCAGACAGGCTCCAAAGCTACAGAGAAACCCTGTCTCAGAAAAAAAAAAAAGTTACTTTGTTTCTTTTGCAAATCTGTGTGAGTCCTTATTTTCAACTCTTTGGATAAGAGGCCAAGAACCTGGAAAGAATAAGTCCGGAGCATTAGTAACACCAAGAAGATTAATTCTCATTCTGTTTCTCTCTTCCTCCCTCCTTCTCCCTGCGTCCTCTCCTTCCTTCTTTGAAACTTTTCTTCTCTTATTGCAATACTGGGGATGGGACTCAGCACTAAGCAAGTGTTCTGCCACAGAGCTGCAATCCCAGACTTTTCCCAAGTAAAATAACTATTCGTGTGTGTGTGTGTGTGTGTGTGTGTGTGTGTGTGTGTGTGTGTGTG